>BQKN01000535.1:5448-17248 GCA_022839385.1 Asparagus kiusianus | reverse complement strand
TATATATATATATATATATATATAGGGAGAGGTTCTAATAAAAACCTCCTTAGCCTAAAATCTAAAAACCATTGTGGGTCATTGGATTATTGAAGATCACATGGCTGAGATTAGAGATTAAAGTCAACTAGATAAGGTTATTTTTGTAATTTTGACAGCCACTAAAGAGAGTAAGAAATAAATGCAAGAGTAAAAAAATAAATGCATGTGCTGTAATTTTATTTCCAACAATTAAATAATAAATGTAAGTGTAGTTTTCCATTTCCCCATGTGATCTCACGGCTCAGGCAACCCTAAAAAAATCTTGTTTCACTGGAGTGAATCTGGATTCACTGGAGTGAGTCTGGATTCACTGGAGTGAATCTGGATTCACTACAGTGAATCTGGATTCACTGTAGTTGTTTTTCTTCATCTCGAGCGTTATCGTTTTTGGGAATTATTGCTAATTAATTGCTAATTAATTGCTAATTAATTGCTAATTAATTACAGTGTGTTTCGTGAAATTAAGTGTTTGACTGGCTAATTAATTACAGTGTGTTTCCTTAATGAATCTTTCCTAAATTACCCCTTTTACATTAATTTTGACAGCTGATGTGTATTTAATATGTATTTATTTTCAATTCTGGCATTTTCAATTCTACCATTTTCAATTCACTGTAGTGGATGAATCTCGATTCACTATAATGAATCGAGATTCATTGAAGTAGTGAATCGAGATTCACTGTAGTGAATCGAGATTCACTGTAGTGAATCGAGATTCACTTCACTTCAAATAGTCACTGATGCGAAAGAAACTTCATCCCTTCGTATTCATTGTTTCACAGGCATGTCTCTTCATAAAATAGGGGCAACAAACAACCAATGAATCCAAATTCACTGGAGTGAATCCAGATTTACTCCAGCGAATCCAGTTTCACTTCAGTAGCAGCACAACAACAGCAACACAGCACAACAAGACCACCAACTTGTGAACAACAATTAAATACATATTAATTCTAACTTGTGAACAATAATTAAATAAATATTAACTATATATGGCTCTCGATTCACTCCAATGAATCCAGATTCACTGGAGTGAATCAAGATTCACTGAATTGAATCCATATTCAGATTCACTGGATTGAATCCAAATTCACTCCAGCGAATCCAGTTTCACTTCAGTAGCAGCACAACAGCACAGCAACAGCAACATAGCACAACAAGACCACAACTTGTGAACAACAATTAAATAAATATTAATTCTAACTTGTGAACAATAATTAAATAAATATTAACTATATATGGCTCTCGATTCACTCCAATGAATCCAGATTCACTGAATTGAATCCAGATTCACTGGACTGAAACTCGTTATCAAACAATAGCAAATCTGCAAAAATAAAAAACAAAAAGAATAAGAAATGTCGTGAACAAAAATAAACAAACAAGACAGTAATTTTTCTTTTTTTAAAAAAAAGAGAAGATTTTGAGGGCGAGGGCTTCGGCGTCGGCGACGGCCAGCTGGTCGAGGGGGCTTCGGCGTCGACGAGCTCGTCGAGGGTCTTCGGCGGTCGAGGGGCTTTGATAATCACATTTTATTACAGTTTTATACCCTCATTATCTATTTTATATGAATAAATATACCACTAATAATTGTTTTTATCTTTTAATTGCAGGTTAATGAAGAATAAATCTCAAACTCCAATCTCTCAACAAAAACCCGTTGATTAAATGAAGAAATGAAGCAAAGAAGCCCATTGGAAAATCAATTTCCAAATTATCCAAAAGCCCAAAAGAAGAAAAATATCCAAGCCCAAAAGTCAAGCAAAGCCCAAAAACAAACAACAAAGGATTCTACGGACAGCAACAGAAGAGAGGCAGGCATCGATGCCAGCATCGATACCCCTATCGATGCTGGTATCGATACACTGAGCAGTTTGTTACGAATCAAAGGCTGAAAATTGATGTTTTTGGATAAGATTTTGATCCAATGGCTCTCATTCACTGATGTTTACTATAAATAGGGGTAGAGAGTGAGGGGTTAGAGGTGTGAAAAATTTTGTAACTCCATTTGGAGAGGAGGACTACTCTTAATTGAGAAGGCCTTCCAAAAATTATAATTTTTGTTACAATTAATAATAATAATTTTTCTCCTCCTTAAATTTTCTTTTCTCCTCTTTGTTGAATGATGAGGATGGAGATGAAGAGCAATTTGATTTTCTTCTTTTATTTCTTTTTTGTAATTTCTTTATTATTGCTTATTAGTTAGATTTACATTCATGCTTGTAGTGTAGATTTATTTTCTTGTCTTTTTTATTTCTTTTTGCAATTTAATTTGTAGAGTAGATTTATTTTCTTGCATTTAATTTTTGCAATTTATTTTGTAGTTTAGATTTTTATTCTTTGTAGTTAGATTTATTTCTTGTTCATAGTTTAGATTTTTCTTTTTTTTTATTTTTGTAATTAGTTCTTTTTCTTCTTGTTTTTATTTCTTAAGATGTGAAATAAATTCTTGTAGGAATCTTAGAATTACATAAAACTAGTCTAATTTCCTTTATATTGTATGAATTATTCTCTTTCACTTAAAATGTTCATGTTTAGGGTAATCAACTAGAGAACTAATCGGTAGAAGAAGAATTTGATAATCTATACTTATCTTAAATGGTTTGATAGGTTATGCTTATGAATTCTAGGATTATTATCTTATTGTTGTTCTTATCATGAATAGTAATTTTGACTTAGATGATAATTTGATAGGTTATACTTTCCTTAAATGGTTTGATAGTCTATGCTTAATAAATCTAAGTTGAATTATGATAAAAAGAGAATAGTTTGTATTTTGTAATTGAAATTAGCTAGTGGATTATATTCTAGATTTCTTACCTCTTTTGAATCCTCCATCTTAACTTTCTTAAATTTTCTTTTCATTCTTGATTTGATTTCTTGATTTTATTCATTCTTCTTTCTTGCCTTGTGATTTCATTTATTCTTTGATTCTTTCTTCTCTAAAATTCAATTTATTATCTCTTGCATATATTCACAAAAATCACTCATCACATCTCTCTCCATCATCACACTTATTCTTTATTTCTAATTGTCATGCACAAAACATAAGAACCAATTCTAATAATCTCTTAAAATCACCTTCCTCGGGGGATCGATATTTTTTATACTATAACTTGATCAATTGTGCACTTGCAATTTTGGTACATAATTATGCCGCCCCAAGTTTTTGGCGCCGTTGCCGGGGAAGGTGCTAAAATAGAATTTTATTATTTTGGTTCTTTAACTTGTGTGTTTTTCTTGTGAAGGAACTGCTTGAAGCTTGAAAGTCTTGGATTGAAGATCAAGAATTTAGAGAATTGCTTTCGGGTAAGTCCTCTTTCTAGTTTTCAATTCCACCCTTTTTAGTTAGCTTCACAATTAGAGACAATTAGGATTTAAAAAAAACAAAAAGATTTTATTTTTGTTGACCATAATAAAATCCACCTTTCACTTGGACATTAACTAACAAGATAATAAATTCAAACAAGAGCTCTCTTCTCACATTTGATTGTTGTTGACCATAATTAAGAAAAAGATTTTCTTTTTATCATCCTTTTTTAGTCGCTTTTAATTTCTAGGGTTACATTTCATATAGTGTAGGAATTCACCAAAGTAATTGTAGCACTTGATTTGGCACACACTTAAAACATTCTTAAGGGCAAAACCCCAATCAAGATAAGGTAAGGGATTTCATCACCCTTTCCTTAGCTCACAAATCCCTAATTCCTCACTTCACAAACTCAAGCCTTCTAAAACTCATTAGACGTTGGCCCCTAAGGATTCGAGTTCAATAAGGAACAAGAAATCCTTAAGTGAACCGGTTTAAGTTTTCTCAGAATAGTTGGTGTCTAAGGTAAGGTTTAGGGGTTGCGTAAAGCGCTCCGCAAGGAACGAGGTACTTAATTGATCTCTGATCATCCTCTAGTACTATCCTTACCTGGCTAACTACCTGGGTAAAACTTTAATCTTTTCACTGTAGGAGTTTTTGGTTAGGAGCTGGTCTAGTTGAGTTAGGCTAAACCCTAGAATTAGAGTTGATTGAAAAGTGATTGCTTTGGTTTGTTTTAGTTAGGATTTTTCTTTTTCTTTATCTTTTCATATAAAAAAACTAATTTTCTTTCTTTCCTTAAAAAAAGAAAAAAATTTGTTTTGGTGTATGCAAACTTGGGTTCGGGATAATTTTCATCGTTTAATCCGTGTTTAACCAATTCAAGAAATGGCAAATCAACCCGTCCTTCAGGATATGTGTTACCCCACCAGAAATAGAATTCCATCTTGCATAAGACTCCCCGAAGTAAATGGAGCAAATTTCGAGCTTAGACCGCATTACATAAACATGCTTCCTAAATTCCTAGGTAATGACACAGAAGATGCATATATTTTTTGAAAGTACCCTAATGCCACTAGGAAGGAACCCTAGAGGGGGGTGAATAGGGTTTATGCTAATCTAATTCGATTTATGCCAATTTAAAAACTAATTAATAAATATATCCTAGCACAAGAGTATGAATAATATATGTGCAAGGATATATAAATAACACAAGGGTGAACAAAATAGTGGATGAAATAAACAAGATGCAATAGGCAATATAAGCAATGAACACAAGATAAATGAACGCCAATGCAACTCAAAACACAAACAAATGATCACGGAGTTCGAACCTTCCGTCCTACGTCTCCGCTCCCCACTCCCGGGGAGAAATCCACTATCACACCGGGTTTTCAACGATCACCCGAAAACGCTTACACCACACAATATCGGTTTCAACGCTCACCGATCAACGTCTACAATATCACGATGTAACTACACTAACTACCACCTCAAGTGTTGGTCCTCACGTATCGACTCCCTCAAGTGCTCGGAATTATCACCTCTCACTAGGCAACCGACGCCACTCTTCTTGGTATCGACTCCGTCCTCACCACACACTCCTCTTGGTGTACTAGTGTAATACAAGTGATCTCACAATAAGCTCACAACAAATAAATTGTTCTCTACAATGGGTGAGAACACAATGTAGCACAACTCAATGTTACAATCTCTCACAACCCCAATAATACTATGTATGAAAATACTAAAAGCTCAAGTGGGTGTGTGTAACAATGAGATTCAATAAAAACAATCTAAACTCAATATAAAACTAGCATATGGAAATTAAGATCAAACATATAAAATAGCTAGATTGAGTTTAGGAAAACTTCTCTATATGATAACAAGAGATGGAGGGAGAAGAGTGAATGCTCAAACTGTAGAAGATGATCTCCTCAAGCTCTTGTGGAATTGATTTCCAAAACCGAAAACACTCAATTGCTTAAAAGCTTATAAACACACTTAAACAACTTGTTTAAAACTTTCTCTTCATTAGTTAGGACTGAGGATATGTGGGGGTATTTATAGAAACCCCAAAGCCAAGAGAAAACAAGGCAAAAAGACCAAAAACCCAAAAATCAGCTCAGCCAAAAACTAGCCGTTACAGTGTTATGGGTCGACTCATCACTGTTCATGAGTCGACTCATAAGTTACCATTACAGGCCAAAAAATAGCTTATGGGTCGACTCATAAATTTCATGAGTCGACTCATCATGCATGGGTCGACTCATGAGGTCATGGGTCGACTCAGCAGAAACAAAAACCAAATTCCAGAACACTTTATGAGTCGACTTATGACAGGCATGAGTCGACTCAACCTGTCGGGTCGACTCATGATATTGTGAGTCGACTCGTCAGAAACAAAATGCAAACTACACAACAGTTTATGAGTCGACTCAACACTGTTCATGAGTCGACTCATGACATGCACACAGCCTGTTTTAAACAGTACATGTCAACATAAAACAGGGTTTAAAAATATCAAATAAATTCAGAAAAATGTAAAACTTTGGAGAATTATTGTAGACATACTAATAAACATGCTACAATGACTGGTTATCAGAAAGGACCTCCCAAATGAAAAATATCATCATTTTACAAAATAGTCCAAAACATGAAAACATGAGATATTTGAATTATGATGTTTTGACATAAACCAAGTTTTGAAACTTTGTAAACAGATTTTATAGACTTGATAAAAAGTATAAACTATCGTTGCTAAGTCTATAAACCAAAAAATATTTTCAAATATGATAGAATATGAAACATATGAACATATATATGAATATATATTTGTTTCATATCTACAAAATCAAACCAAAACATATATGTATATATATAACTATATATATACAAAAACCAAAACGAAATGTGTATGTGTGTATATAATTGAGCTTAAAGTACTAACACACATAATATAAAACCTAAACTAAATACCCAAGCTTGATGATCTTCAACGAAGCTCTATCTTGGTACACTTGCGGATGAAGCGAGATCTTGGATCTTTAACTTGAATAGCAATGCTCCACTCCACAATTCCGCCAACCTCCATTTGATATGATCGTTATGGCGCAATCCATCCATCCTCCAATACATTGTTTGTCTAGAATGCCTAATAGGAAACATAAACACTAGACAAACAATATTAGGAATTGTTTGTAATCATCAAAACAAGATTAGAAGATGTAGGCTCATAACATGAGACCTAACATTTTTATCTCGGAATTTGAGGAAGTGTGTATTATGATTAAAATGAGAGAATTAACTGAAGATGCAATTAAGCTCAGATTTATTCCATTTGCCCTTAAGGACAAAGCTAAAAAATAGCTGTA
This sequence comes from Asparagus kiusianus, assembly GCA_022839385.1. NCBI lineage: Eukaryota > Viridiplantae > Streptophyta > Magnoliopsida > Asparagales > Asparagaceae > Asparagus > Asparagus kiusianus. The sequence goes on along the minus strand of BQKN01000535.1, from coordinate 10,522 downwards.
CAGCTTACCGACAAATTCCATCTCAACTTGGGAGGAATTTGTCACCGTTTTTCTTAAGAAATTTTTCCCTATTCACAAAACGGTAAAGCTTAGGAACAGCATTCAAAACTTCAAAATTGTCCCGGGAGAGCCATTCTGGAAATATTTAGACCGGTTCAAAGATCTTTTAATCCAATGTCCTCATCATGGTCTAGAAAAATGGCGATTGTGCCAAGTCATATATGAAGGATTGGACTATTCTTCAAAAACATCTTTAGAATCGATGTGTCAGGGAGATTTTATGAGAAAAAACGCAGATGAAGCTTGAGAATTTCTAGAGAGTTTATCTGAGAAAACAATACAGTGGGAACACTGTGATGACAGGGTTTCATCAGTTCCCCAATCTAAGTCTAGTGGTCTTTCCTTGGAGTCAAACATTGCATCTGAAGCGAAGATGGCGACGATTATGAGGAGGTTAGAAGCCTTAGAAGTTAAGGAACGAGCTCTAGCTCAAATCAATCATGTTTCTGCCCCGGGATATCATAACTGTCAGTCTTCTACCCATGTTTCAGAGGAATGCCCTCTCCTAGGAAACAACCATGCTTTAGAACAGATGAACGCTGCATTCCAGCGTCCTAGAAATGATCCATTTTCTCCAACCTACAATCCAGGTTGGAGAAATCATCCCAACTTTACTTGGAACCAAGGAAATTCTCATGGAAACCAAAACTTCATTCCCGCGTCGAACCAACAATTCCCTAGGGGAAACACTGTCCCATTCAACGCACCAAACAATTTCCAACAAGCTAACCCAATTTTTCCAACCCAACATCCTCATCCTCACCAGCCTACAAATCCTTCAAATTCTGATCATGACAAACGTTTAAGTGTCTTAGAAGCTATGATCAAAGCTTCTACACAAACTACCAACATGTTGACCCAGTCATCCACCACTCTAAATTCCTTCATGCAAACTACCGGCCAAGTGCTCAACTCGAACACTCAAGCCATAGCCCGGTTAGAAACCCAACTTGGGCAACTAGCCACTACCGTGAGTGAGAGAGAAAAAGGAAAATTCCCAAGTCAACCTGTTGCAAACCCTAAAGACACTAGATCCAGTTCCAACAATCCAGCTCAATTGAATGCAATTCACACTCTGAGATCAGGGAAACAAATAGACAATCAAGTTAGAATGCCACCGGATCAAACCCCTTCTCCCATCCAACACATTCCTTCCAATGACCAAAACGCTGAACTTGATATTGAGCCTGATCTAGATAGGTATAGGCCCGTTGCCCCCTTTTCAGATAGACTCAAACCTAGGAAAAACTCCCTGCGGGTTGAGAAAATCCTAGAAACGTTTAAACAGGTCAAGATCAACATCCCTCTCCTACATGCAATCGAACAAATCCCTTCTTATGCAAAGTTCTTGAAGGACTTATGCACTAAGAAAAGAACCACCAATGTCCCTAAGAAAGTCTTCTTAGCTGCCAACCTCAGTGAAATTTTTTCAAAACCCATGCCGTTGAAATACAAGGACCCTGGTTGTCCTACAATTCCATGTGTCATAGGTAACACTCACATTGATAAGGCACTTCTAGACTTGAGAGCCAGCGTCAACCTCCTTCCTTATTCAGTCTATCAACAGTTAGGTGTAGGAGAACTTAAACCAACAAGATGCACTCTGCAGTTAGCTGATAGATCTGTGAAAATTCCCAAAGGAGAGGTAGAGGATGTTCTGATCAAAGTTGGAGAGTTCATTTTCCCTATTAATTTTATTATCTTGGAAACACAGCCCGTTTCCAATCTCAAAAGTCAAATCCCCGTCATTCTAGGAAGACCGTTCTTAGCCACCTCAAATGCTTTGATCAATTGTAGAACCGGTCAGATGAAACTATCTTTTGGGAATATGACTGTTGACCTCAATATTTTCAACTTAGGGAGACAGCCTAGTGATCCATCTGATGAACCCATGGAAGTGAATTTCATTCAAGGAATATCCAATGAACAACAAGAGGGAGAGTGTGAGTCTGATACAAATGCATCTGATTTAATGATTGAAGAGCTTTCTGATGACGAACTAGAGATAGAACCGCTGGTCAATCATGTTTTTGCTGTTGGCTGGCAACGAGAACCTTTGGAGATAGAACCCCGAGTCCAGCTTCGCCCATCTGTGGAGGAACCCCATAAGTTAGAGCTCAAACCTCTACTCGAAAATCTAGAGTATGCCTACTTAGGGGAGAACGAGTCTTTACCAGTTATCATTTCTTCTAATTTGACTACCGATCAAAAGGAAGCTCTCTTAGCTGTTTTAAGAGAGAATAGGGAAGCCATTGGATGGACCATGGCTAATATCAAAGGGATTAGTCCAACCATTGTTCAACACCGAATCCATTTGATAGATGACGCCAAACCCACTAGAGATCCTCAACGTAGGTTAAACCCAGTGATGAAAGAAGCCGTTAGGAAAGACATTCTGAAATGTCTCGATCATGGGATCATTTATCCCATTTCTGATAGTTCATGGGTGAGTCCAGTCTAAGTTGTTCCAAAGAAATCTGGGATCACCGTGATCCAAAATGAGGCTAATGAGCTGATTCCCACTCGAATCCAAACTGGATGGTGAGTCTGTATTGACTACCGACAACTCAACTTAGCCACTCGGAAAGATCATTTCCCTCTTCCTTTCATTGACTAAATGTTAGAGCGTTTAGCAGGACACGAGTTCTACTGTTTCCTGGATGGATATTCAGGTTACAATCAAATCCCTATCGCTCCCGAAGATCAGGAGAAAACCACATTCACTTGCCCGTATGGAACATTCGCATACCGACGCATGCCCTTTGGACTGTGTAACGCACCGGCCACATTCCAACGTTGCATGATCAGTATTTTTTCCGATATGGTAGAACGATTTCTCGAAATTTTCATGGACGACTTTTCCATCTTTGATGACACTTTTTCCCAATGTTCGCATCATCTTAAACTTGTCCTAGAACGGTGTAGGGAGAAAAATTTGACTCTCAATTAGGAGAAATGACATTTTATGGTCAAACAAGGCATTGTCTTAGGACATGTAGTTTCCAATAGGGGAATCGAAGTAGACAAAGCTAAGGTAGATCTCATTTCCAATCTCCCTCCTCCCAAAATAGTCAAAGATGTCAGATCGTTTCTTGGTCATGCTGGTTTTTACCGATGTTTCATTAATGATTTCAGCAAAATTGCTAGACCCTTGACCAATCTCTTAGCCAAGGATACATCATTTGTCTTCTCTCCCGACTGCCTCAAAGCTTTTGAATATCTGAAAAAGGAGCTAACCATAGCTCCTATCATTCATGCACCAGACTAGACCTTACCCTTCGAACTGATGTGTGATGCATCCGATTCTGCGATTGGAGCTGTTTTAGGACAACGGTTTGATGGAAAACCGCATGTGATCTACTACGCCAGTAGGACTCTAAATGATGCCTAGCAAAATTACTCTGTCACAGAAAAAGAGTTTTTAGCTGTAGTCTTTGCCTTAGAAAAATTCAGGTCCTACCTCATCGGTTCCTTAACCAAAGTTTTCACAGATCATGCTGCACTAAAGTATCTTTTGACCAAAAAGGATGCTAAAGCACGGCTCATTAGATGGATTCTCCTTCTTCAAGAGTTTAACATCCAAATTCTTGACAGAAGGGGAACAGAGAACCCTGTAGCAGATCACCTCTCTCGACTTCCAAATGCACCAACATCAACCGTTCCAATCAATGAGCATTTCCCTGATGAACAACTCCTACAAATCCAATCTGTCCCATGGTTCGCTGACATTGTGAACTATATAGTCATGAACCAGAATCCTTCTCATTGGTCCAAACAGGATAGATCACGTTTTCTCTCCCAAGTAAAATACTTTTACTGGGATGATCCATATCTGTTCAAATACTGTCCTGATCAGATCTTTAGGAGGTGTGTTCCCACTGAAGAAACTAGGAGTGTTCTATCTTTTTGTCATGAACAAGCCTGTGGGGGCCACTTTGGCCCGAGAAAAACAGCTGAAAAAATTCTTCAATCTGGGCTGTATTGGCCCACTCTCTTCAAGGATTCATTCGAGTTTTGTAAAACCTATAACCGTTGTCAGCTTTTAGGGAAGGTCACTAGGAGAAATATGATGCCCTTACAACCCATCTTATCCATTGAACTTTTTGATCTGTGGGGTATCGATTTCATGGGACCATTTCCAAATTCCTTTGGAAATGTTTACATTCTAGTAGCCGTTGAATACATGTCAAAATGGGTTGAGGCGGTAGCTTGCAAAACTAATGACAACAAGGTCGTTGTCAAGTTTTTGAAAGAGAACATTTTTGCCCGGTTTGGAGTACCCCGAGCGATCATCAGTGATAACAGTACACATTTTTGTAACCGTTCTTTTGAGGCTTTGATGAGGAAATATTCAATCACATACAAATTGTCAACTCCTTATCACCCCCAAACCAGTGGACAAGTAGAGGTCACAAACAGGCAGATCAAACAAATCTTAGAAAAAATAGTTAATCATAACAGAAAAGATTGGTCTGTAAAATTATGTGATGCTCTGTGGGCGTATAGAACAGTTTTCAAGGCCAATTTGGGAATGTCACCGTACAGACTGGTATTCGGGAAAGCTTGTCACTTACCAGTGGAGTTGGAGCATCGAGCAATGTGGGCAATAAAACAGCTAAACTTTGATTCAGATTCGGCAGGTAAGAATAGATTGCTCCAAATAAATGAGTTGGAAGAAATTCGAAATGATGCATACATAAACTCAAAAAATTACAAAGAGAAAACCAAAATTTTTTATGATAAATCAATTCTGCGAAAAAATTTCTCTCCAGGACAGAAAGTTTTATTATACAATTCAAAATTGCATCTTTTTCCTGGAAAATTGAGATCAAGATGGACAAGTCCATTTTTTGTCAAACAAGTTTTTCCGCATGGGGCTGTCGAGATAGAAAATCCTAAAAATGGTAATATTTTTAAAATAAATGGTCAACGTCTAAAACCATTTTTAGAATTTTCTACGCTCGAAGAGGAAGAGGTGTTGGTTCTTCATGAACCACATTATTTGTAAAAAAAT
>BQKN01000534.1:54698-87724 GCA_022839385.1 Asparagus kiusianus | reverse complement strand
GGTTGTTTGCCTGCGCCGGGGTTATTTGCCGTGGACTACCACGTGATTTTGATCCGAATAGATCTACGCAATATTACGGGTATTATTTCACCAAGGAAATAATAGCCACAGGGATTGTTTCACCAAGGAAACAACCGCTCAAATCTCGGGATCAAAGACCAAGTTTTGATCCGGAGTGTAGCAACGTAGATCTGAGATCTCGATCCTCTCGAACTCCTGCCTTTTGTGATGCGGGTGCTCGCCAAGAATCAGATCCGAATGTCCAAGTCTTCAAACCTTCAAAAACTCAAGCACGAGGTCTCAATCCGGCAGAGTTTCGGCTCTCCAAAAGTTCTTCCAAAAGTCCTTCAAAATGATGAATCACCTGGCCTATTTATAGGCAACCAGATCTGTGCATTTGGCACAGATCTGGTCGGCCACCTCAGGGTGGCTCGGCACTGGGCCAAGCCACCTTGAGGTGGCTCGGCTTTGGCCGAGCCACCCCGAGGTGGTTCGGTTTTTTGCCGAGCTCCCTTGGGGTGTTTTCCGTCGTTTCGGTTCTGTATTTGATTTGTTCGAACTTTGATTTGATATTCCGGGTCTTTATTTGGCAGTAAATCCACCTTAATGTTTGAGTTCGAATCCGTTTTATGGTTGGACGACTCGTTGACTTTCCGAACCGTTAGATTGGTTCCGCACACGAATTCCGTTGCTCGTGTGCAATTCGTTGACCTCGTCGCCTCGTCACTCAATGGTTCGTTGTTTTGTTGAATCACCGTGTCGAGCTATGCTAAGGGACCTATAGGCAATTTTATACGCCTACACTTATGCATCCTTACGAGTTAACAAAGCATCACTAGATGACCACACTAATGTCTTCCTACATATGAAAAAAACTTAGTAAATGTGTTAATGAGAATACTATAAAAGTCATAAAATAGGTCATTCAAAATTCCTTACACTGTCATATTTTTGTCCTTCCCCAAAATTTATCGAGTAGTTCTCTCTCATTATCTCTTACTTCCTTCCTTCCTAGATAATTTGGTACTCCTTTTCAATTAGCAAGCGGGACAAAGGGTGAACGCATAGATAGTCTAACAAGCTGAGATCTTGATAGAACTGTTCTTTTGATGGAAAGGGTTTTACGCTTACCTTTAATCACTGGAATATTATGCGGGCTAAGAACAAAGACGTCATCATTCACTTTCATTGAAACCATCTCCACTTCGTCATTAGCATCATCTCCACCATCATCTTTATCTACATTCATTGTATCAATATCTCCATCACCACCAACCTCCTCATCTCCACTGACATCCTCATCCATATCTCCACCACCCCCCTCACCTCCTCTCCACCATCATTTTCACCTTTGCCTACATCTCTATCATCCTCCTCATTCTCGCTATCCTCATTTCCGCCATCACTATCATCGTCATCATCCTCGTCATCCTCAACTCCGCCTTCACTATCAAAATCCTCTTGCTTTCCACCAAATATTTCCCTCTTCATCTTCAAGAAAATGTCTAATTACACTTTTTTTCATGTATGAGTCGATCCAAATCAGCTTCAGTGATTACATACATGTAAATAACCCAAGTACAGTTAAGTTCATGGATGAACATTAAATATAAATCATTTTGTAAATGCTACCCATGTCAAAAAAAGGTTATAATGTATAAGTCATGAAGCTATTAACTAACATGGAATAAAAATATATAGAGAAACCTAAGCATGATAATTGGAAAAGCAACACTAGTTCTCATGTCTTGAATCAACCAAACAAAAGCATATAGAATACACCAACATCTAATAATAAGTTCCATTTTAGTAAAAAGCACATTAAAAAACTAATTGATCCTAGATAATAATTGGAAAAGTAACATTAGTTTCCAATGAACTTGTTTAAATCAACCATTATACCTTTCCCTTGAATTTTATAGGGGTAGCTTCTGTAGTGGCAGTAGCAGCTTCAGTAATCCTCTTTTAAAATTTTAGAGCCCTCGAGTAATTATCATACTTCCTAAAATTAACCGGGTCTCTAACTGAATCCTGCATTGCATTCCTCCGTAAAGATTTTGGACACTTGTAGAAGCTTAGGATAGGTGGTAGTGATTTAGCTCCTATGCGAAGGCTTAACTTTCCCACAAGCTCATAAAACCAAATATGTGAAAAGATTAAATTTTTTTCGTAATAATAAATATGATTAAATGACATAAATATATAAAATAAAAAATAGCATAAATATATAAAAGGTTAACTTACCACAAAAACCAAGGGAAAAACCCCCATATAACCACCTCCAGATCGATTTCCCTCGGACCTCTTAGTAATGGTCTTCTTAGCCTTATGTTGGCCTTCTTGTTTTGATGATGTTTAACAAACTATTTATTTCTAATGTTGTTTATCTAGTGTTTGTGTTTTCGTATTTATTCTAGGCAAACAACGAGTTGGAGGATGGATAGAATTGCGTGTTCACGATCATATCCAATGGAGGTTGGCGGAATAGTAGGTGAATCTATGTACAATTCTAGTTGAAGATCCAAGTTCAAGCTTCATCCGTATAGTTAACCAAGTTGAGCTATAATGGAGATCGAGATCAAGCTTGGGTAATTTAGTTTAGGTGTTATATTATGTGTGTTAAGTACATTAAGCTCAATATCATATACACACATACTTTATTGGTTTCTTTGTGTATATATATATATATATATATATATATATTTATACAACACAAATTTTAGCTTTCATGTTTATTAATATGAAATTACATATTTCATATTTATTTTTGTGATTTGGTTTAACTACTTAGATATGAAACCAATATATTTTCATATACATACTCATATGTTTTATTTTCTATTGTATTTATAAAAATATTATTTTCTTGGTTTATAGACTTAACAATAATCATATACATCTTTTATTAAATCTACAAAATCATTTTGTAATGTTTCAAAACATGGTTAAGTTAAAATGTCAAAACTCATATGTTCACATTTTTATGTTTTGGACTATTTTGTAGAATGATGATATTTTTTATTTGGGAAGTCCTTTTTGAAAACCAGTTTTTATAGCATCTTTATTATCATGCCTACAATAATTTCCCAATGTTTTAGAATTTTTGGAATTTATTTGATATTTTTAAACATGGTTTTAAAATCAGTATTTCACTTTTAAACTTGAAATATTTTGTATCAGTTTGCAGTCGACCGTCACGGTCCACCGCGCTTATGTTTTTCTCTGAATGGGTAGCAGAAACTTTCACGGTCGACCGTGGCGGTCGACCGTCAAGCTAAAAATTCCCACGGTCGACCGTCGAACTCTCTGGAAGTTTTCTCTGCTTTGATTACCTTCGCGGTCGACCGCCGCACTGTCAAATCTGCTCCAACGGCTAGTTTCCAGAGCCGTTGTTGAGCTGGTTTTTTGGTCTTTTCTTGGCCTTCTCTTGGCTTTGGGGTCTCATATAAATACCCCCTTATACCTTAGTTTTCAGTAGTAATCCAAGAGGTTTAACAAAGTTTTAATCAAGGGTTTAAGTTTGTTTAAAGTGTATTTATAAGCTTTTAAGTATTTGAGTGTTTCGGTTTTGTGAATCAATTCCACAAGAGCTTGAGGAGATCATCTATTTGGTGTTTGAGCATCCAACTCTTCTCCTTTAATCTCTTGATCTATTGAGAAGTTTTCTAAACTCTATTTCTAGCTTTATATCTATTTGCTTGTTTATCATTTTATTAAAGCTAGTTTTGTATTGAGTTTAGATTTGATTTATCTCTTTGTTACACACACCCACATTGAGCTTATTGTATTTTCATACATAGTATAATTGGGTTGGTGAGAGTTGAGAGTGAGCTTACATTGAGTTCTCATCTATTGTAGAGAACAAATCATTTATTATATTGTGAGATTGTAAAGTTTTCGGTAAGCTAGAAAACTGAGTGTGAGGTGTAGACGTTAATCGGTAAGCGTTAAAACCGACATTGTGAGAGTGTGAATTATGAAGTTTTTGGTGAACTAGAAAACCGAGTGTGAGGTATGGACGTTGATCGGTAAGCGTTGAAAACTAACATTGTGAGGTGTAAACATTATTCGGGTGAGCGTAGAAAACCCGATTCTGATAGTGGATTTCTCCCCGAGAGTGGGGAGTGGAGATGTAGGACGGAAGGTCCGAACTCCGTGATTATTTGAGTGTGTTTGAGTTTGTCATTGGCGCATTTACTTATGCATTTATCTTATATCGCCAATTACCTATTACTCTTGTATATTTTGCCCCATCACATTTGTAGTTTGATTATATCACCATTGTGTCAGTTTATATATCCTTGTATATATTTTTATCATATAGGATATATCTCATTGTTCATATTGCATATTCTTGCTCATATCATATTGTATTTCTATCTTGTAAGAATAATATTTGAATTAGTTTTAATTGGCATAAAATCGGATTAGATTAGCATACGACCCTAATCACCCCCCCTCTAGGGTCTAACAATTGGTATCAGAGCTTGGTGCTCTTTGATTTAAGGTCTAATCGCCTTGAGTTAAAGATCCAAGTTATCTTTTTGTGCTAATCTAGTTATGATTGCATTTGTCTTGGTTGCAAATATTCACATATATATCATGAATATTGGTACATTTCGTTTAGGCTATAAATCAAATGTTGCTCCTAAATTCATTAATTTCCCTATGCACAATGGGCTTCTAGATTTAAACTATTTGTGTAATTTAAAAATATTGATTTATGGGGAGTTATTGATAATGCTTATATTGTGCTCACTTTGGAGAAGTCTAAGTGGAGTAAAAATGATAAAAGATTATTTACAATGAACAAGATTTTGTTAGAATATTTGCTAAATGCTTTTGATTCATCTATGTCTATTAAATTTGTTCATTTTGATAGTGCTTGTAGGCGTATAAAATTACCTATAGGTCCCTTAGCACAGCTCGACACGGTGATTCAATGAAACAACGAACCATCGAGTGACAAGGCAACGAGATCAACAAATTGCACACGAGCAATGGAATTCGCGTGCGGAATCAATCCAACGATTCGGGAAGTCAACGAGTCATCCAACCGTAAAACGGATTCGAACTCAAACACCAAGGCGGATTTACTGCCAAATCAAGACCACACAACCGGATCAAAGTCCAGATCAGCAACGAAACAAATCACGAACAAAACAACCGAACGACGGACACCACGGCAACACCCGGGGGGACTCGGCCGAAACCGAGCCACCCCAAGGTGGCTCGGCCCAAGCCGAGCCACCCTGAGGTAGCTCGGTGGCCGAGCCACCCCAGGGTGGCTCGGCCCAGAACTGTGCACGGGCACAGTTCTGGGTGCCTATAAATAGGCCTTCAGATTCATCATTTCAGAGGACTTTTGGAAGAACTTTTGGAGAGCCGAAACTCTGCCGGATTGAGACCTCGTGCTTGAGTTTTTGAAGGCTTGAAGACTTGGACATTCGGATCTGATTCTTGGCGAGCACCCGCATCACAAAAGGCAGGAGTTCGAGAGGATCGAGATCTCAGATCTACGTTGCTACACTCCGGATCAAAGCTTGGTCTTTGATCCCGAGATTTGAGCGGTTGTTTCCTTGGTGAAACAATCCCTTCGGCTATTATTTCCTTGGTAAAATAATACCCGTAATATTACGTAGATCTGTTCGGATCAAGATCACGCGGTAGTCCACGGCAAATAACCCCGGCGCAGGCAAACAACCCACGTAAGCGAGTGACCGGATAACAGGAGCTCGTGATTTGTTCGGTAAACAAGAGAAAAGTTGTAATTTTTTCTTTTTTGTTTGATTTTCATTGTAACCGGATCTTATAAAAAGACCGGATCTTTCTGTAACGCAAAAAGTTGTTCTTTAAGAGTGCAATGGAATCGTCAATGAAGAAAGCAAAAGTTTTTCTCGCGAACAATCTGGCGACCATAGTGGGAGCCACCGATCTCGTTGCCGAGATCGGAGCGTCGCAGCCGCGGATCTCGATCCCGGTCTTGGAGGAGGTCGAGTATGAGTTCGACCAGCAGAAGTACGAGGAGTACGTGTCCTTGTCTGGATCTACCTCCCCCCGTAAGTCCAATAAATCCCAGAAGTTCTCCTCCAGGAGAAAAGTCCGTTGGTGCGAAGAAGTTGAAGCCACCAACGACAACCTCACCCCGATCGACGCCGAAGCTGCGTCGGGTGAAGTCCTACCGGCCTCTAAGCAGGTCAAATCTGCCATTGAAGGCATGGTGACTCTCTCTAAGAGAGCCCGCCAGAGGCAACGTCAACGTCTTGCGAAGCAATTCGCAAAGGCCATGGAATCTGTTGACGGGGTCCGCTACCATGCGGATCTGAAGAACAAACGAGGCAAACAGTCTCAACAACAAGTGAAGGGTGGTTCCTCCAAGCCATCAACTATAGAGTGGGTCCGTGTCAAACGGAACCGTTCGACGCTGGAGGAGCGTATCCGCAAACGTCGCGCATTATCGGCGCAAGCACGGGCCAAAACTGAAGAAGCCCGTCGGAAGCTGCAGAAGGAGGTGGTCAAGAAGCCGCCATCAACTCGCAAGGTTTGGAGGCCGAAGTCTGAAGCAACAATTCAGACCAAGGAGCAACAACCACAGCCTCCGAAGATTCAACTTCCGGCAAATCAACCCAAATCGCCGGCAATTTCCGCAACTGTTCCGGGAGATCCCACAGGACCATCCCAGAAGAGGAAATCAGTTTTGGAGCGTCTCGGTCCACTGCCTAAGGAACGAGGCAAAGCTCCAGTCCAAGAACGCTTGGGGCCAATGAAGAAGTCCCAAACAATTCAACATTTGGAGAAAACCGTGGCACCCAAGCGCACAACTTTGCGCATTGAGGTGTAGGAGCCCACTGAAGATTCACGCTCACAAAGGCGCGTTTCGAGGCGCGTGACTCTGGAAAGCCCAAAGAAGGCAATTCATCCTCAGAAGTAAACATTGTCGTCTGATGACGATGACGTTATACCTGGGAGATCGTGCCAACACACGATAGGTTTCTCAGACCTTCAAACGGACGAGCTGTACTATCGTAAATCCAGAAAGAGGAGCCCTCGAAGGCTCGAAACTCAATGTCCTTGCTCAAAGCTCATTCGGGCGGTATTGTCTGAGTGTAACTGTGTTAAGGCAGTCCCCGAGAGAGTTTCGATGTTCGAAAGACTCAGCACTGGAACGCCAAAACCAAGGCATAGGCATTTCCAGCGAAGAAGAACGATGGTCGAAGACGGTGAACATTCAAGGGTCACCGCCAATATGACCAGCACAGGAATATCGACTCCGGATAACCCCGAGGCGATTCCAGAAATACCCCGACGTGTAACTTGTCTCCAATCTGGGGCTATCATTCATGCAACGTATGGTAGAGTTCGGACAAGAGTACCTTCGGGAGATGAAGAATCAGATGCTGGCTCAGCAGTTGCGTCTGATAACACCGTGTCCAGTGAAGGACAAGCTCGCGAGTCGTTTATGATAAGCACGGCGCAAGTGGCCAAGATGCTCGAAGATGCCATGGCCAAACAACAAGAAAGCTTTAGGTCTGAAATGCAGATGGCCATGCAGAACATGAGAGAGATGCATGACCAACAGATCCAAGCATTGAGGAACCAACAAGGCGAACCAAATCGTCATAACCAGAACAACCTGGAAGATGAGGACACAAATGAAACTCGTAATGCCAATAACCCTCGCATCAATCCAGGGGGTGGTAACGAGAATGCTAGCGAAGACACGGGTGAAAGCCTGAAAATTAAAAATCTCGAGAGCAAAATCAATACATTGATTTCCGCTCAGGAGACGAAAAAGACAGGCATTCCTTGTCCATACCCAAGAGAGTGGGAATTAATCCCATATCCGGCGAAGTTCAGTCTAATTAACTTCACGCCGTTTAATGGGATGGGTTAACCTACTCAGCATTTGATTTACTTCAAATCGCACTTGGGAGTCATCTCTAGTAATGAGCCTCTGATGGTGCGGTCATTCGTTAGCACTCTTCGCGGAGCCGCCTTCGATTGGTATCGTCGCCTCAAGCCAGGAAGCATAAACAGCTGGGATGACATGGAGACTAAATTCCTTACGAATTTCTTTGACGACGACACCGAGATCTCTATCGGATCGTTACTCGATGAGAAGCAGAAAGACGGGGAGTTAGTCGACACCTTCGTCAAAAGGTTCCGGAACAAGGCGATGAATTGCCGGGACCCGATCACTGAGGAATTCATCCTCCAGACCTACCACAACAACCTTTCGCTGGATGTGTTGGAAGCAATGGGTACAACACCATCCAAGACCTGGAAGGATTTGAAGGTTCGAGGAGAGCAAGCTGAGCGATTCCTCAGGAGAAAGAAGGCGGAGAGAGGCCAACCGGCAACAAATCCTCCGAAACAGAACTTCAACCAAAAAGGGAAAGGTAAAGCTCATGCTAATGTCGTTGATGCTAACCAAACATTTTAATTGCAACCTCAGCAACAGCAACAACATCAGCAACGAGCGCCACAACAATCGCAGCCACATTGGCAGCAACGGCCTCAGAAGCAAAAGTCTTCAGAGCCGAGGTTTCCCAAAGTCTACTCCTTCAAGGATGATGAAGTTCCCGGCATCTTCAAGTACCTGTTGGAGAACAACAAAATCCAGCTGCCGGCGATCGTAGATCACGAAAGAGCCACTAAGGTGACGGACCCGAAGTACTGTGCGTACCACAGAGCGGTCCACCACCCAACGAAGTCTTGCTATCACCTCAAGGACAAGATCTAGGCATTGATCGACATAGGGGTCATAACCCCAAAACCAGCCAAGAATGTGGGAGCAAACGCGGTGTCAATCAGTTTTGGATCAGTACCTACAGCTTGGTTCGAGCCAAAGCGCGTCACCAAAGTCGGGATGAAGACGGTGAATGACGACCCGCACGGACAACGCCAAAAGGGACTTGTGCCGCATACCGCTCCAAACGGTGAAATTCTCTGGGTGCACCCCGACCTGATTGAAGATGAACAATGGGCCGGATCGTCATCCAAGAATAAGTCCAAAGGGAAAGGAAAATCTTGTTATGGAGCCTCTGCTATCCCAGGAAAAGATGACGAAAGAATCCCCGCTTTCCCACTTTCCGACGAAGAACAGGAGGTCTTTACGACCCGGAGTGGAAACGAATATCACTTCAAATATCCATCTCCTGGCGATCAATTAGCTGAGCAGGGGGTGACAAAACGGGGACCAGCCAAGACTCTCACAGAGCTGGGGGTGATTACGGTCCCTAAACCGGTTGAGGAGGTTCGACGACAGCCGGCAGATAAACAAAAAGAAAAGAGGCCCGAGGAGGTTCAAAATCCGAAGCAGTCTCGTTTCAGTCGTCCGATTGGAAAGGATAAACCGGAAAGTTCAAAAACTCCGCGCGCCTTCGACATTATGGCTCAGCTAGCCAATATTCCAGCGCGGATAACGCTATATGAGTTGCTGCGGCTATCTAAGGAAACTAGAGAAGCCTTGCAGGAGGCCTTGGCTGATTCAGAAGCGTTCCTCACGCGGATCAAGCCGGCGCCTGAAGAATTGGAACTTTTAGCTCAACAGTGCAATGTGGCAGCTAAGAACATTCCCTACATCACCTTCACCAAAGAGGACATACAGACGAAGAATTCAAACCATGATCGGCCCCTGTACTTCGTCGGGTACATCGGCTCCAGCGAAGTCAACCGAATCCAAGTGGATCCGGGTTCCACTGTGAGTATTATGCCGCTTCGCCTGATGCATAGCCTTGGCATTCCAGTCAGCAAATTGGCGTCTACAGGCACGATCATTTACGGATTCAACACCAGCGGGTCAAGGCCTTTGGGGAAGATCCGGATAAAGTGCCAAATGGGCGATCTAAAGACGGAGGTCACGTGCTACGTGATTGATGCTGAGACATCCTATAACTTACTATTGGGTCGACCTTGGATCTATAGTAATGTTATAGTTCCCTCCACTCTACATCAGTGTTTGAAATATGTCGACACTGATGGAAGGGTCAGGACGGTGGTCGCGGATAAGCAACCATTCAAAGGGTATGAGAATTACTTCACAGATTCTCTCCTTTATGGTAACGAATCTGATATGGAACCATCGATCCAGGGCACGGACAGCGGAGAAGAAGCTGATTCCGAGGCCAGATTCGATTACAATGGCGGTTTTGTTTTAAATGACATTGTACCCTTTGTAATCAATCTTGACGATGAACAATCATCAGATGGCGGTTGTAACTGGCAACTTGCCGATATTGAAATAAAAGCTGATTTAGAGTACTCCTTGTCTCTTGATGATGCGATAAAAGGATTAGACGATAATCCTAATTTATGTATGCCGCTCTGATCATATTATGTAACGAAGAAACGCCTCCAGCATTCTTTCGGAACAACCCAGATTGTTCCTGCCAAAAGAGGGGGACAAAAAGAAGTGATTTATGGTAAAGGAGAGAATTTTCTGTTGCCAGATTATTTCCTAAGAGAAGATGAAGATGATGACAAATCTGGTCTACACTTATCTAAGTATAGTCCGGAAGCGCGCACGCTCATGGAAAAACAAGGGTACGACTTCACGCTCGGAGAAGGTTTGTACTTCGATCGAGGTTCTCGTATCCCAGTCAAAGCGGCATATGTACCAAAAGGGAAACCAGATGACTATTACCGTCATAAGAGAGGCTTAGGCTATGTTTCCTCGTCTGATGATGAATGTGGTTGGCAAATCATCATCAACTTGCTAACAAAGCCAAGGATGGGTACTCGGCAGATTCCTCAGGATGGGACTCCGACACAAGTTTGGGAGAAGTTCAAGACCTTAATGTCAAACATGACTACAGCTGATCCATCTACGTTAGAGGATGACGATCAAATGCCAACATGGGAGGACCCATGGGTTCATCACCTAAACCTGCAGTATGGAGATAGGTTTGAACAGAGGGAACCACCCACCGAAGACGAAGTAGTCCAAATTAATATGGGCGATGAGGCCAATCCAAAGCCCATATTCATCAGCGGTAGTCTTCCCCCAGATGAGAAGGAGGAATTAATTGCCTTGATCAGGGAATACATTGATGTCTTCGCCTGGAACTACGAAGACATGTCAGGACTCGACCCCAATGTGGCAATGCACCGCCTCGACATCAAGCCGGATGCCAAACCTGTCAAACAACAGCAAAGACGGTTTCGTCCGCAGATTATGGAAGCCATCGAGGCAGAGGTTAAGAAGTTGATCGACTCAGGATTTGTCCGGGAGGAACAACATCCAGACTGGCTGGCCAACATTGTCCCAGTCATGAAGAAGAATGGCAAGATCAGGATATGCATTGACTTCAGGGACCTAAATGCATCATGTCCGAAAGACGACTTTCCTCTCCCAATCACAGACGTCATCATCGATAATACGTGCGGATTCGAGAGAATGTCCTTCATGGACGGCTTTTCGGGGTATAATCAGATCAAGATGCACCCGGATGATGAGAAACATACAGCATTTAGAACGTCCCTCGGTGTCTTCTGCTACACGGTGATGCCTTTCGGTCTGAAGAACGCAGGCGCCACATACCAACGAGCGATGACTAAGATTTTCCAGAAGCACCTCAGGAAAACGGTTGAATGCTACGTTGATGATTTAGTGGTAAAGAGCCGCAACAAAGAAGATCACATCAAGGATTTGAGAACGATGTTTGATCTCATGCGGGGTCATCAATTGAAGATGAATCCCACAAAATCCTTCCTCGGAATGTCCAGCGGAAAATTCCTTGGATTCGTCGTCACCACTAAGGGTATACACATCGACCCAGACAAGATGAAGGCAATACATGAATTGCAACCCCTGAGGAATCTAAGAGAGCTCAGAGGATTGCAATGGTGTTTAGCTTATATCCGGAGGTTCATCTCAAATCTTTCTGGGAAGTGCCAACCATTTTCTAAGCTAAACAAGAAGGGTGTGTCATTTGTTTGGGACGAGGCTTGCCAAAAAACATTCAAAGATATCAAGGCATATCTGATGAATCCCCCTGTTCTTGTTGCACCAAAATCAGGTAAACCGTTCTTGATTTATATCAAGGCGATGAACCACTCGATAAGTGTTTTACTAGCGCAAGACGATGATAATGGTCACGAACAGGCAGTCTATTATCTAAGTCGGACCTTGATAGGCGCCGAGTCTGGATATCCGATGATCGAGAAAGAATGTCTCGCATTGGTATTCGCAGTACAGAAGATGCGACATTACTTGGTCGGCCAGACGATTTACGTCATTGCTAACGTTAATCCGGTACGGATATTCATGACTCAACCGGGTTCGATGAATTGGCGGTTGACAAAGTGGGCCCTTCTCTTGTCCCAGTATGATTTGCACTTCAAACAACAGAAGTCGGTCAAAGGACAAGCAATTTGTGATCTTTTGGCGGCAAGCCCGACAACAGATACGGTTGAAGTATATGATGACTTGCCGGATGAAACCCACGAGGTTAATACCACATCACATCAACAAGTATGGCTGTTATACTTTGATGGTGCTTCGAGAGCAGTTAATAAAGCAGTTACCCCTGGATGTCCTAAGGTCTCCTCCGGAGTTGGAGTAGTCTTAGTTTCCCCGGGGAAGCATGTTATGCCTCGAGCTTATTCACTGACAAATCCATGTTCCAATAACGTAGCAGAGTACAACGCGCTCCTCATTGGACTCAGTTTTGCCAAGGAGCTGGGGGTCGAATATCTCGAAGCTTTTGGGGATTCTTAATTGATAGTCAACCAAGTTCGTGGAGAGTATGAAGTCAGGAACCCAGATCTGATTCCATACCACCAGGAGACCGTCAGAATAGCGGATTCTTTTGAAGAATTTTATATTGAATACATCCCTCATCTCCAGAACGCTTATGCGGATGCACTGGCAGCACTAGCAGTATCACTCCCGCAACCGCCCGAAGCTGAACTGCTAGTCACAGTAAGATCACACCAACTCTGTATACCCATATACGATATGGATATCGAAGAGGAGGATGATAGAAACGTAAACGCCAAAGAGGTGAACTCAACCCAAATCGGGTCTGAGTCCCGAGATTGGCGATTTCCCATCATTGACTACGTCCAATATGGCATTTTACCGGAGGATGTAAAAGAAAGAGAATCTATTCGCCGAAGGACACCACGATTCTTTTACAATACCGAGACCCGTATGTTATATCGCCGGGGGTATGACGATTTGCTTCTCCGATGCCTTTCGAACGAAGAAGCAAAAGAAGTTCTTAAGGAAGCACACGAAGGAGAATGTGGTGCGCATCAGCCTGGTCCCAAGCTTTATGATTGAATCAGAAGAATGAGATATTTCTTGCCAACAATGGTTCGTGACGCGATCGAGTACGCCCGAGAATGTTACGCTTGTCAAGTGCATGCAAATTATATGCACCAACCACCGGAGCGATTACACACATCAACCACGTCCTGGCCATTCGAGACATGGGGGATGGATATTGTCGGTCCTATCTTTCCTCCTTCAGTCAAAGGTGATCGATTTATTCTCGCTATCACCGACTACTTTTCGAAGTGGGCTGAAGCCATTCTGCTTAAAGAAGTGAAGACAAACAATGTCATCAACTTCATCAAGCATCATGTCATATACCGACACGGCGTGCCGAGGCGGATCGTTCATGACAACGGTCCGCAATTCATAAGCAACACTTTCGTCAGATTCTGTGACAAATTCAAGATTCAAGATGTTTCGTCAACGGCTTATTATCCTGCTGCTAATGGATTAGCTGAGGCTTTTAACAAGACGATCATCAAGATCCTGCCAAAACTCGTGAAAACCAATAAGCGAGATTGGGACGATAAACTCGGCGAAGCGCTTTGGGCTTATCGCACCACCATACGTACACCTACGGGAGCCACCCCGTATTTGTTGGTGTACGGATGTGAAGCAGTGCTACCGTCGGATCGCTCTCACAACGGAGATGACGACCGAAGAGCAGCATCAAAAACGTCTTGAGGAACTCGAGAGGCTGGACGAAAGGCGCTTGGAAGCTCAACAACACATCGAGTTCTACTAGGCTAGGATATCCAGGGCTTTTGACAAAAGGGTCCGCCAAAGAAGCTTCAAGGAAGGAGATTTGGTCCTCGCTGCTCGTCGACCAATAATCCTCACCTCCAAGAAGAAAGGTAAATTCAAACCCAAGTGGGAAGGACCGTTTGTAATAGACACAGTCTATTCAAACGGCGCTTACCGCCTAATTTTTTTAGAGGGCGTCAGGCAATTAATACCAATAAATGGGAAGTTCCTGAAAAAGTACTATCCCTAGTACATTCAGAATAACTCATTTATCGGGAAGTTCCTTGAAGAATATTACACTTAATATTCTAGAGGATAACCCAAATTAATTTTCACCACCAAAATCCCTCACTGATCAAGTCCAATTAACAGTGAGTCCACAAAAAAATGTTCTTCTGGGCCTCTTGACTCTTTCCATGAACAAGAGGTCCACTTTCTGTTCGGAGTCCCCTTTCGATAAACGAAAGAACTCCCTTTCTTTTCTCTTTGGTTAAACCTTCTCATGGTCATAACTAAAGTTGAAATTTCACTTCGATAAACGAAGGACTCATCTTCCGATCAGATAACCAATCCTATAAAAGGTAAGTTTATCTAGGTCTTCCAGATTCTCGGAGTGGAGATCCCACTTCTAGTTTCTTTCTTGCACTGGAAATAGAATATAAAATTCTTCCTTTCCAGAATCAAGGAATAGAATATAAAATTCTTCCTTCCTTGTTTGGGGAATAGAATATAAAATTCTTCCTTCCCACATCGATCCTTTTTTCAAAATTTATCAATTTAGGATTCATCCTAGGTATTTTATCCCGAAACCTAAGCAGGGATAAGTCTGCGCCTAACACGCGCTGCCGGTTTAGTCTTTCTCCGAAGAAGAAGACACCAGAGTTCGATTCTGGGGTATTTTATCCTGAAACCTAAGTAAGGATAAGTCTGCGCCTAACACGCGCTGCCGGTTAGTTCTTAACCGTTAAAAAGAACACCCGTCCGCATATTCAATATTGTGGCAGGTTGTTATTAATAATACCAAAATCCATGCCTCACACGCATGGGGAATTTTATCCTTAATCCTAAGAAAGGATATGTCGACGCCTAACACGCGTCGCCGGTTTAATCTCTACCCGTAGAAAGAGATACCAGAGCCTAATTCTGGGGACCTTTATCCCGAAGCCTAAGTAGGGATAAGTCAACGTCTAATACACGTTGCTGGGTAGCATATTCCCATATCAACGGCAAAGTCTACATATTCAAAGTCGTAGCACAAAGTCTAAGGGAGTTCATTCCTTTAGCACAACGTCACGTGCGGAACGGATTTAGACAATCCGCATGCTAGCCCGATTCAAACGGTAGTCGGTAAGAGCACATCAAATCCGTTAAAGGCTGAGGATTTGCTAAAAATCCTAAGTCAACATCTCATACACGTTGCTGTTTAGTCTTTTCACAGGAGAAAGACGAAGTCTACGTATTCAATGTCGTAGCACTAAAAGAGTTAACTCTTTTAGCTCAACGTCATGTGTGGAACGGATTTAGACAATCCGCATGCTAGCCCGACTCAAACGGTAGTCGGTAAAGGCTAATCAAATCCGTTGAAGGCTGGGGGTTAGCCAAAAATCCTAAAGACAACACCTAACACGTGTCGCCGGGTAGCTTATTCCCGTAACAATGGCTAAGTCTATGTATTCGACATCATAGCACGAAGTCTCAGAGAATTCAATCTCTGAGCGCAACGTTACATGCGAACGGATTTAAACAATTCGCATGCTAGCCCGACTCAAACGGTAGTCGGTAAAGGCTCATCAAACCCATTGATGGCTGAGGGTTTGCTAAAAATCCTATGAGTATTATGGTCAATCATTTCAAACGGAATAACGAATCATAATAAAGATAAAAATGAAAACCAGTTTCACTAAAGGAATCAAAGGTTAAAGTACTCAGCAAACAAAATCATACATCAAAACTATGACCAAAAATCTGCTGACTGATCTTAGACAGCTTCTCATCATAAGCTTGCCTAAGTTCAGCTCTAATGGACTCCTTGGTGGCGGTCGAAGTCTTCGCAGCAGTCTCCTCTGTCTCGACTAGCTTCTGCTTCAAGGACTGCAACTCATCAGACAAAGCCGTGCAGGTTTGCTGATCATGTGCTTTCGTCATCTAAAGAATACCCAAGGTCTCTTCTTCTTCACGGAGTTCTCTTCTGAGCCGGTCTATCTTGGTCTCGCAAGAGGTAATGGAAAAGTCGAGCTCGGCAAGTGAAGATAATCTAGTAGCAAGGCCGGTCTCAACTCGATCTACTCGGTCTCGCTGCATCTGAATCTCAAGCTCAGCAAGAATCTGAGTCTCGCGCAGTGACTGTAAGCGGGTATCCAGCTCAGTAGCAATAAATGAGGAAGCGCCTGCATCTCGGAGCTCACGAAACATCTGAAGCTCATGCTCTAGGCAATCGAGGTCGTCAACTATAGCATGTGCCAAATCTGGATATCCTGCTCCCCTTATCAAATTGACTTTGGAATCAAGGAAAGGCTTGAATTGGCGAAGAAGGAGTCCACCATGGAAGAGCTTGCCAATCATAGCATTCATGAAGGAGAAGAAGGAGCGAAGTTCTATGCAGAGAACGATCTTCTCAGGATCGTCGTCTGATAGCAACTCTTTCACAAGAGCATGGAGCCGAGAAGAAGGCCCTACACTAAGAAGAGGAAATCCGTCAGAAAAAGACCTTGAGGAAGAATAAACAACATTCTCAGTTGCTTAATTCATACCCTCTTGAGTCACTGGGGGTAGTGGAGATGTAACGGCTGCAGATGTATCAACTGGTGTAGTTGGTCTCACAGCCGGCTCAATAGGGTCATTCTCAACAAAAGCTCCTGTCAAATTCAAAACAGAATTCGCAGAGGCATTACATTATAGCTGCATTAGTCAAAATTGGCTAGTCCTATAATCAACTTAGAAGGAGGCACATACCTTCAAAGGAACCGTTCTCGGGATCTTTAGCGAATGTGGACTCAGGAAACATATCTCCAGGTAGCTGGTCATCAATCTGAGGGGAGCTATACATGAAGTGCAGCATAGGAACAGGCCTTCCTCGTCAAAATCATCAATCGAGAAGTCTGGCACAAGAGAATATAAGTATCAAAGAAGAATGAAGAGACTACAACCAATAGAAATGAGTTACCTTTCACAGGTGCATTAGCCTCTTTATTTCCAAAATCCTTGTTCGCCTCCTGCAAGTTATCTGAAGGAGCAGGAAGTACAGAGACGATTAGAGGATGCGCAAATTCCTTTAGATACATTGTCAATAGTAGATGTACCTGGATCCGCGGGATTAGGCCCTACATTGATATCCTCCCTAATGTCAGCAACTCCTGTAGGCCTCTCTACATGGGGTGGTAGGTCAGGCCCACCAGGAGATACAGGAACGGGATCGGGACTCATCTCGTTCTCTATACGCTCTCCTATATAGAGATGGAAAAGCATGAGTTAATGTTCAGAATAATCAAGAGGATGGTTTACAGGGTAGATGTTACCTCCGTCACTAGCAGGATCATCACCAGCCAAGTCCATACCAAAGGCTTGGGAAGCTGCACGCGGCTTGCGGGCTAATCTCTTCCGCCTAGCAGCAGGGACAATAATCGAAGGTCTCGCTCGGGGAGGAGGACGGAACTCTTCTTCCTGGTCACCAATGGTCCCTGAAACATCAAATCATTGTTAGCTTTAATAATTCTGGAAAGCAGAAGAAAAAGATGAATGGTTAACCTCGTTCGGAAAAATCCTCGTAATCTTCAGGATCTCCGCCTGAAGCCTCGTCCGCAGAATGGAAAGTCCTCTTTCCCTCTTCATCAATCCGACGAGTCTTGCTCCGTGTTCTCTGTGACCGAGTGTTTTCCCAAATCCTACGGGA
Organism: Asparagus kiusianus; assembly: GCA_022839385.1. NCBI lineage: Eukaryota > Viridiplantae > Streptophyta > Magnoliopsida > Asparagales > Asparagaceae > Asparagus > Asparagus kiusianus. The sequence continues at coordinate 69,809 of BQKN01000534.1, read as the reverse complement.
ATCAACCTGAGAAGCTTCCTCGGCCTCTAGCTCTGCAATCGGCTTCACGGGGATAATCTTATTGGCTGCTAACAACCACTTACAGCTCAAGAAAGTGAGGTTCAACTGCCGATCAGCACTCGGGAGACTGAACTTGGCACCAGTACAGCCAGTCACTGTCCACAACCAAGCATGGAGACCATCCACCAAACCGTCGTAGGCCCGAAGCTGCTGACGGGGATTCCCGACGTAAAGCTGATCATAGCCAAACTGGCGAGTGAATCGGCAGGGTAGATATGGCTCTATGAAATACTGATCCCTCACCCGAAAAGTCAGATAACCTGGCCTAATGTTCACTAACCAGTTAAAGCAGCCGATGTCCAAGTGAGTTCGATACTCTCTCGGCCTCTCCTCATCTATCAAACAATCGCCATATCGGCCGGAGAACTGCGGAAAGCAAGTGGAAAATGTCCAACACATGTGGACCTGCAGCTGCTGTCTGACGTCAGAAAATCCGCGCCCCTCCCACTTGCCATTCTCAAGCAACTGTAGTAGGGGAACGGAGTGGTCTGTGGCGTTCGGTACCGACATCATATCCGAACGGTGAAGGACGAACCAGGCCATCAAATAAGTGTACGGGAGCTCCGTCTTAATGGTGGGAATCTGACCCGATAAATCACTTTCCTTCCGTGTAAAGGCACCAGAAAGCTGTCGAAGTCCTCGATGAATGTTGGCCACCATCACCGGAAGAAGTGAAAGTTCTTTCTTGTAGGCGAGCTGAACTGCTGGATAGAGCACTTCCAAGGGCAAGGCGTCGCCAGACTGATATGGAACCACACACTTCTTCAACCAAATAGCGAGATAACCGGCAAGAAGAGTCATCGGTCGAAGCAGTGCGGTCGCATGCCATAAGAATGATTTGAACTTGGTCCCTACATGAAAGGCACCCTCAGGATTGCTAGTGGTATAAGAATGAGCGTCAATCTTCTTCAGCAGACTATTCACCCCTGAGGGAGTAAGTGGGGCCAACTCACAAATAGCCTCGCTAGAATTATTCTCCAGATTCTTGAACAAATAATTGGCAAACTGCTTCAGACTCACGAATACCTTAGTCCTCTTTGCTAAAGGCTCAGACTGTGCCAAAGCAATATGATAGTGACAAGTGAGGTCCCATAGAGTCTCATAACGGTCGGGCAAGCGATCCTTCAATTGATTCAATTCCTGATTAGAGGGAAAGTACTCCTGGTATAGCATCTGTCCTATGGGCAAACCAGAAATCCTGTGCATCTCGTGAAGAGCCAAGCCCAACTCCCCTTGCCGAGTCAGAAAAGTGTTCGAATCTGGATTATAAAGCTCGAACAAAGCACAGAAATGCCTCGCGCTGACAGGCAAGCCATACATGGTGGCACGAACGGCTGCATATAAACCACAGGCGTGCAACTCCTCACCCCATCGGCTCAAGACGTATGTCGTCATGCAAGTCCACCAAAGCTTGTCCAAAGAATGGACCCAACCATAAATCCTGTGACGCGTCGCAGGCATCTCTCGTCCTAGAGCAGCGAGGCGATTCCTTAAGGTAGAAGCGGTGGCAAGGAACTCGTTACGTGGTGGTGCATCCAGCCCCAATACCCCAGGACGCAATCCGGTGACATGACTCCTACTCGAGCCAGGAAATGCCTGATGAGTGATGTAGTCGCAGTGAACACTCTCATGCTCCTCCGTCAAGCACCACGACATCTCCCGTGTCACAGCCTGACGCCTGAACTCAGTCAATGAACGATGCCGAGGAATCTTCGGTAAATATATGAAGCCACTGTCAGTTTTATGAAGCCACTGCTCGGCATCAATAAATACGGCATCCGGGTCTTCGACAGAGTCGCCGAATAAGAAGTCACTCTTCCGAAGAGGCTGAATAGAACTGGCGTCCTTCACGAAAGGTGCGTCGGTAATCAACTGTCGAAGAGCTCGGTGCCCACCTTCCTTCACCACCTGGGCAACCTCAGTCGACGTGCCCGAAACGAACTGAGGGGTAACTGGAATAGGGGAAAAGTCGTCGGAAGTCGAATAGTACTCGCCACGACGCCCGTACACTGCGTGAGATGAGAACGCTGCAGAAGGATATCCCACTGGAAATAAACAGTTAAACATCTGTTAGTCTCAATTATAAAAGGAAGTTGAACTCATCTTACAAATGGGTAAGATAGAGTCATTGCCTTATAAAGGGTGAGACGATTTGACGCCACATTGTACAATCACAAGAAAGGGTATATTGACAATATATCCCTACCTTATAAAGCACAGTGCAGCGTCAAATCGCCCCCCTTTATTTTGCAAATTTCTAAGAAAAAAGGGCTAATTTGTAAATTTCCAAATATTACCAAAAATAGCTCACCAGCGTAAGAGGGAGGCGCGCCATCAGCCGACATAGCAGGGGAACGACCTCTCGAGGCACGCGACATAATGAGCTGCAAAATAAATTGAGGGATCAGATCTAGAAAAAAGATCGCTTTTTTATCAATTCTACCCCCCTGAAAGAGAAGCTCGAGGCGCCAAATCATGATTCTAACCCTTACATGCGATCCCACAAATCCATAAATTGAATTAAGCATAAAATAAGCCAAAGTTGTGGAGGATTTACCTGAAGAAAGCTCGAAGATCCGACAAAAATCAAATCTTGAAAGAGGCTCAGACCACGCGCTCGAGGGGTCTGAGAGAAATTTTTATATGAAGATTTTTGGGAGATTTTTTAGTCCAAGATCAAAAGGAAGCCTAGATCTAAGACAACTATGAAGGTTTGAAGGAGAACGGACGCTCGAGGGAAGAGAAAAGCCAAAAAGAAGGAGTAGGGGGGCCGGCCCTAGAGGGGAGAAAGAAAAGAAAAGAAAGAAAGAAAAAGACCCCCTTTTATAATGTGAACCAGCCCTGAACAAGACCGGACCAAGGTGAACCAGACCAGACCAGTCCAAATGAGTTCAAAAGAGGCTGAACCAGGTTGAACCAGACCAAACCAGACTAAACCAGACCAGACCAGGATGAACCAGTCTGAACCAGTCTTGAACCAGTTCTGAACCAGTCTTGAACCAGGTTGAACCAGTCTTGAACCAGGTTGAACCAGTTTGAACCAGAATTGAACCAGAATTTAACTTGGAGCTGAATTGAGCGTCGAAACAACTTCAAATCGACCGAGGGTTCAATCCCTTGTTTATTTTGGTATCTCCCGCGCATTCGGAAGGAGCGGAAGAATTTTTGAGCCAAATTGTTGCCTTTTTGGACCGGTTCAGATAATTATCATACCGGTTCAACTCATTCGGGCACGAAAAATACTCCAATAAGGTATACGAGTATAAACTATTCCCCATTTTTGTTGAGAAGTTCCTGGAGAATATTTTTTTTAAAAAAAAATATATTCTTAAGGATAACTCAATAACACAACGCCGGACAACGCGTCGCAAATAAAGACTCAACGCCAACAATCGAGAGTCAGTTATATGTTGAACCAACAAGCATGAGCTAAAGATTGGAAAATCAGGAATCGACTTCAAGTTCAAAATTTCTACAACGGTCAGACAATAAATGCAGCACCGGAACCCTTACAGACGTTCGACAAAGCACCGAATAGCCTGAAGGATTGAAGGAATACAGAACAAAGGTCATTTCCAGGTCCCATTACACCGACTAAGGGTAGGGGCAATCATATCCAAAGCATTCCAGACCCTTCTATAAAAGAACGAGGCTGAAATACTTTGGAGGGGGTATCTGTAGGCGTATAAAATTGTCTATAGGTCCCTTAGCACAGCTCGACACGGTGATTCAATAAAACAACGAACCATTGAGTGACGAGGCGATGAGGTCAACGAATTGCACACGAGCAACGGAATTCGCGTGCGGAACCAATCCAACGGTTCGGGAAGTCAACGAGTCGTCCAACCATAAAACGGATTCGAACTCAAACATCAAGGTGGATTTACTACCAAATAAAGACCCGGACTATCAAATCAAAGTCCGGACAAATCAAATACAGAACCAAAACGACGAAAAACACCCCAAGGGGGCTCGGCAAAAAACCGAACCACCTCGGGGTGGCTCGGCCAAAGCCGAGCCACCTCAGGGTGGCTCGGCCTAGTGCCGAGCCACCCTGAGGTGGCCGACCAGATCTGTGCCAAATGCACAGATCTGGTTGCCTATAAATAGGCCAGGTGATTCATCATTTTGAAGGACTTTTGGAAGAACTTTTGGAGAGCCGAAACTCTGCCGGATTGAGACCTCGTGCTTGAGTTTTTGAAGGCTTGAAGACTTGGACATTCGGATCTGATTCTTGGCGAGCACCCGCATCACAAAAGGCAGGAGTTCGAGAGGATCGAGATCTCAGATCTACATTGCTACACTCCGGATCAAAGCTTGGTCTTTGATCCCGAGATTTGAGCAGTTGTTTCCTTGGTGAAACAATCCCTCCGGCTATTATTTCCTTGGTGAAATAATAGCCGTAATAATGTGTAGATCTGTTCGGATCAAGATCACGCGGTAGTCCACGGCAAATAACCCCGGCGCAGGCAAACAACCTACGTAAGCGAGTGACCGGATAACAGGAGCTCGTGATTTGTTCGGTAAACAAGAGAAAAGTTGTAATTTTTTCTTTTTTGTTTGATTTTCATTGTAACCGGATCTTATAAAAAGACTGGATCTTTCTGTAACGCAAAAAGTTGTTCTTTAAGAGTGCAATGGAATCGTCAATGAAGAAAGCATCAGTTTTTCCCGCGAACAATAAGAATTACTTAAAGGAGATGCAATTAGTTGCGACATAAGTACCCATTTTTTTTCATACTTCACACAATGCACGCGTAGTATATATCCCTAATGTTTATAATTTTATTATGTACATTTTAGGTTATAGGCTCTTATATTGTGCTTCTAAATATGTTGATGGAGATGCGTCCAAAGTATGTAAAGGACATACACATCTGTAGTCCATGAGTAACTATAAGTAGAAATCCGATTGGAGATTATAAGTATTATTCATGTATTATCTTAAATACTAAAAATTATCCTTTCTTTGTTTTTTATAGAGATGCGTCAATGAAAATAATTTGTCTAGTGTCGAACACATGTTTAAGCCAATAACGACTACATGTTTCCTTGAACTCGATAAGATTATTTTCCCACTTCTAACTGTAAGTATAGCGTGATAAATTAAAAGTATAGGGTGATAACATGTAAGTGTAGTGTGATAACCTAAAAGTGTAGCGTGATAACCTGTAAGTGTAGCGTGATAACCTCAAAGTGTAGTATGATAAACTATAAGTATAGCGTGATAAATTGTAAGTGTAGCATGATAACATGTAAGTGTAGTGTGATAACTAAAAGTGTAGCGTGGTAACCTGTAAGTGTTGCGTGATAATATGAATGTGTAGCATGATAAACTATAAGTATAGCATGATAAACTGTAAGTATAGCATGTATACTTGTGCACAACTCATACCGAATACATAACTAAACAATCATACGTAACACATAACAAACACATATCTTACATCTAAAATTATAACAAATATATGTACAAGGAGTAGCAGAAAGACAATGTGATTGCTCATTTTTATGAATGAGGTGCTCTTCCATAGTAGGAACAAATGTTGTGGTCCACTTGTGGGATGCCTCTCGCTTTTCGAAACTATCCTCATTATTTTCTTATAAATATTATCAATTGTTTGGGTATTTGGCAAATAATGAGCTTCTTTGATCCAAGAATTGAATGACTCTGCTAGGTTTGATGTCAACTATCCATATCTACATACATGTCAATAAACAATAAGTATACAGGTACATACATCTAAATGATTTGCATTTAAAACTTTGCATAAATTAGAATATTAACCTCTTACCATGAAAATAGCAATTAGCCTAATTTTCTAGACTCATAATTTACAACATTCATCTCGTAAATGTGGTATAATGTCTTTCTTTGACAAGTTATTCTTAAAATTAGCCAAAAGATGGCGAATACAATAAGAGTTTTGTGACCATGGAAATCATTTCATCATAGAATTCTGAAGTCCTTTGTTCCTACCAGAGATTAAAATCAGCTCATCATTTGGAGTATATGGATCTTCATCATTGAAGATAATGTCTTGAATGCATTCCTAATTACTCTCATTCTCCGTCATGCATATGCAAATTACTACGGGAAACATTCCCTCATCTCCATTTAGAGAAGTTACGACAAGTAAGGTTCCTTAATACCTATAAAATGAAAGAGCAATCATGAAACTATAATATTTTATTATGAAGAATGGTACATTAATGCAAGTTTTGATTAGATTGACCTCTACCATACCTATTGAAAAGATGTGTACTGTGTATGGAAAAATTTGCAAGAAAATTAAGAAATAAATTTGAATTAATCTCCCTAACTGACTTAGAAAAAGAATAAATACAATCTCTCAAAGTAACTTCTCTCTAACTGACTTAGAAAAAGAAATTACAATTTTCTTTATCGGTTTCCCGATTAACAAAAGAGCGAAAAATTAACAAAGATCATTCTCTTTGTTTAATGCTAGGTTCTTCTTGGTAGCGATGAGAGTTTGATTCTTGTATCCCATTGACGATCCGAACACTTGGCTTCATTGAACTTTGTCTTTACTTCTTGACTTAACATCTTAGAAGAACTTACAAAGCAAGTTTAGAACTCTGAACGAGTTTAAAACTCTACGAGAGAGTTAATTTTAAAAGGAAATTCAATTCTTTTTAACCAAAATATGTTATACAGCTTTACTCTCTAATAGCCGATCTCAAAGGTATTCAACCAAAGATGGTTCAAAAAATCCCGCCAAATAATCTAAAAAGCTCCAACCAAAGATGATCCAAAAAAGGATCTGTATTCAGCTGAGTTCTCAGCTATTTATAAAGATCTAGTGGGTGTAACTAACCCCATAAATCTCCCCATAATGAAGGCTTAATAGCCCCATTATGTGGAATATGGTTTTGAACCGTTCAAATTACAATTGAATTGGTCAAACACGAGATTCGTGTTCTGGAGCGAGCCTCACATTCAGCTTTGTGAAACACGAAAGTGATCCTCGCATTATGGACTTAGAACGCGGAGGTGATCCTCACGTTTTAGAGTTGGAATACGGAGGTAGCCCTCACATTTTGGAGTTGGAACGCAAGGGTGACCCTAGCGTTTTGGAGTTGGAGCGTTGGGGTAGACCCTCACGTTTTGCTTTGAAGAGTTCGTTAATTATAATCTTTTTTAAGTTCTATAAAGATCGTCATTTTATAATCATTGCATTTGGCTTTTTGAAGTATGAGAGTCGTGAAATTGTAACTCTCGTCTGTTGTCGTCAAAATCATCAGATTGTAACTTTCATCGTTAGCGCTTTGTGAGGATCAACTATCTCTAGTAATTTTTTTGACAGCCTACAGAACCCCCTCCAAAGTTTTAGAAGGTTCGCTGTTGACTGGAATAGATTTTTAAAATACTTTGGATAGCTTCTTTGTATGATTATGAGAAAGTATTGCTCCTCATTGCTTTGATCATTGAGCAATTTGATATGCAAGATCCTCATTTTATCTTCAAAGATGCGAAGGTCGAGTTTAACTGTTAGAGGTGTAATGTTAACATAATAGCTATTTTATGAACATATCATCCTATTGAAGAGGATTGATAAGTTTATTTTATCATCGGAGATGTAGTGTTAACTTGATGATTTATGCACTTGTAATTTTAACAAGATTTTTAATGACTTGTCACTCTATTGGAGAGAATTGATAAATTGATTTTATCATCAGAGGTGTAACGATAACTTGATGACTTTTGCACTTGTGATTTGAGCAATATTTTTGAGGGCTCATCACTCTATTAAAAAAAGAGTTGATAAGTTAATTTTATCATCAGAGTTGAGGTGTTAACTTAATGATTTTTTGGTACTTATGATTTGAACAAGATTTTTGAGTACCTATCACTCTACTGAAAAGAGTTGATAAGTTGATTTTTATCATCAAAGGTGTGATGTTAACTTATTGATTTTTGTACTTATGATTTGAACAAGATTTTTAAGAACTTATCACTTTATTTGAAAGAGTTGATAAGTTAATTTTATCATCAAATATGTTATGTTAACTTGATATTTTTTTAGTATTTGTGATTTGAATAAGATTTTGTGGACTTATCACTCTATTGAAGAGAGTTGATAAGTTGATTTTACCATCAGAGGTATAATGTTAACTTGATAATATTTGGTACTTGTGATTTGAACAAGATTTTTGTGGACTTATCATTATATTAAAGAGAGATGATAAGTTAATTTTATCATCAGAGATGTAATGTTAACTTGATGATTTTTTATACTTATGAGGACTTATCACTCTATTAGAGAGAGTTGATAAGTTAATTTTATCATCAGAAGTGTGGTGTTAACTTAATAATTTTTAGTACTTATGATTTGAACAATATTTTTGTGGACCTATCACTCTATTGAAGAGAGTTTGATAGGTTAATTTTATCATCAGAGGTGTAGTGTTAACTTGATGATTTTTGGTACTTGTGATTTGAACAAGATTTCTGCGGACGTATCACTCTATTAAAGAGAATTGATAAGTTGATTTTATCATTAGAGGTGTAGTGTTAATTTGACGATATTTTGTACTTGTGATTTGAACAAGATTTTTGGGGACCTATCATTCTATTGGAGAGAGTTTGATAAGTTAATTTTATCATCAGAGGTGTAGTATTAACTTGATGATTTTTTTGGTACTTATGATTTGAACAAGATTTTTAAGGACTTATCACCCTATTGAAGAGAGTTGATAGTTGATTTTATCATCAGAGGTGTGGTGTTAACTTGATGATTTTTTTTGCTTATAGGAGAATCTTGATTCAAACTCCTTAGCGACATGTAGAGATTTGGACTGCCAGATGTGTATTGTTAACCTTACAGGATTGTGTTGTGATTTGAGCAACTTGTGGACTTATCATCTTGTTGGGAAAGGTTGATAAGTTAATTTAGTTTGGAAAAGATTGCTATATCAAGAATGAGACAAGCTGAATTCGAACTCCGTGGGGATGTTAATCGTCAGAAGTGTGATGTTAACTTGACGTATACTAGCTACGGATAGTTTTGTGAATTATGTAGTTAGTAGAGGTGTTTTGTTCAACATGTCAACTTTTGTGGTCTTATCATCTTATAGGATAAGATTGATAAGTTGATTTTGGTGGTGATACACGTTGAAGTGCTTATACTGTCTGTGGTGTTTTGTTAACTTGAAAGTATTGACTTACTTTCCTTCGAAGAAGATTGTTAACTTGACAGTATCAGAGGTGTATTGTTAACCTGACAATTTTGAGAATTTATTATTCTGTTTGAGAAATAACAAATAATCAAAATAATCAACCCCTAGTCTTGAGTGAGTTCAATTTCTCTTTTTAAACTTAGCAAGGGAGGAAAAGGGAGTCTTATGATTTTTATGGTTAATATTTCTTAAAAAATTTCCCGTTAATTAGCATCGTGAACCAATCGCCTTTCTGATTTATGAGATGGTAAGCTCTATTCAAGTAGACTGACTCTACTATGAAGGGTCCTTCCCATTTGGGATTGAATTTCCCATTAGTCTTATGCGTCATAACCATGGGTCGTCAAACTTCTAATACAAGATCGCCTTTCTTAAAGATCCTTTTATTAACCTTTTTGTTGTAGACATTAGAGATCTGAGCTTGGTATAACTTGATCTGTTGTTGGGCTTGAAGCTGTTTTTCGTCTAACACTTCCAGTTCTTGGAGGCGTAGTCGATGTTGTTCTTCATCAGTAATCACGGTTGTTGCAAGAGTAACTCTTAGGGATGAGATCTGAATTTCTAATGGTATTATAGCTTCGCATCCGTATACTAAAGAGAAGGGAGTAGCTTTTGTTGGGGTTCTTACCGTTATGGGATAAGCCCATAAATATTCGCCAAGTTTTTCATCCCACTCGCATCGACTTTTAGAGACAAACATTTTGAGAAGCTTCACAATAGTTTTATTGAAAGCTTTTACAAGGCTATTAGCTGGCAGATAATATGCCGTTAATGCGCACTTTGAATTCTGAACATGTTACAGAATCTCTAGGAGCTGTGGCCGACAAACTGAGTTTCATTGTCGTGAATTATTCGTCTTAGTACGCTAAAGCGGTAGATAACATGATGTTTAATGAATTTGATCATGTTTGAAGTCTTGACTTCTTTCAAAGAAATTGCTTCTTCCCACTTGGAGAAGTAATCGGTTACTACCAAGATAAACTAATGTCCTTTGGATGTTGACGGGGAGATGGGTCCAATGATATACATTCTCCACATCTTGAAAGACAATATGAAAACGTTGGAAGCAGATTTCCTGGTGCTTGATGGATGAAGTCACCATGGATCTAGCATGCATGGTATTGTTTAGCATGATCAACAACGTCTGCCATCATTTTACGCTAATTATAGCCAAGTCTTCGGAGTGGGACCCACAATTTGGGTCCAAACTGATGAGCTCCATACATTCCATCATGAGCTTTTTTGAGAGATTCTTAAGCTTTTTTTCTGGAAAGGCAAAGAAGCAAAACTCCATAATTTGATTCTTGATACAAAGTTCAAGAAATCACATTATAATAGAATCAAAGGGGTTTCCATTTGACGGCAGCTGCTTCTTTGAGAATCGCCAATCCCTTGGTTCGAGATCTGTGGAAGTTTCACAGATAATCTCTGTTGTTGCCTCCTGAACAGTCTTCTAGAGGGAACTTGGGGTGATAGAACTCACGACTTGAAACAAATATGTTTGCTCCTCTTTTTGGTGGTAATGCTAGTAGTGTTTCTAATGAAGCTAAAACATCTACATACACATTTTGTTGTCATAAAATGTATCCGATAAAGAAACCTTCAAAATTTTAGGCAAACTTTAATGCTGCAAAGTGGTAAGGCACTAAGTCCTCATTACTCACTTCATATTCTCTTGTATCTAGTTAGGATACAAGTACAACCCCCACTCCGTAATGATGATGATGTTGAACATCATCTTTAGCTTTAACCCTGCTTACTTTCTTCTTCAGCTTTGATCATGATAATAATTCTATGTGACCCTGTCTTATCAAAAGCTTGTAGGGTCGGGACTTTGAATTTTGGAGGATAAAGGATTGTATCCCATTCTGCTAGATAGGGCCTAACAACTCCCTCATCTTAGAGCTTGATTCTATTGGCAATGACATTAAGGCGGGCTTCTAGTTCTTCTATTTTCGCAGACTAGAGATTCTGCACATTTTTGGTCTCTTATCCTTCTTCAGAGGAAGATTCCAGGTTGTAGGTTTCTTGATCAGAAGTCACACTCTTAACCACTTTTTCCTTCCCCTTTGATGTAAAGGGTCGGGATGAAGACGATCCTCCTCTTCGGGAATATTCAGGCTGAGGCAGTGAATCTGTCTTTTGGGATTTGGCCCTGTCTACAACAATTTGAGCCATTAGGATCCGGAGTTCATTGATAGTCTCCTGCTGAGACTTGATCATAGCTTAGGTGCTCATCAAGTCTTTTCACAAGATCATCAGGGTGTTTCACCATATGAGAGGAGCTCTCGTGTTCTACAAAAGAGCTAGAGGATTGAGATTCTGCGATGGCTGAGCGTTCATTATCAGACTCAATTCCTTTATCCAACTTCCAATAGTTGACAGGACAGATTACTCCCTTTCGAGTTTGAGTGTGTTGATAGATTCCATCAGACTCACTCAGGATCTCTTTCAAGCCAGGGGACCGACCCGTCTCTGACTCATCGAAACTAGGGATTGATGATCTCCATATACTCACCATGTTAGAAGTGACTCCAAAGTACTCTTCTACTAAAGTTGTCTTCCTGTGGGAACGTCATCGCTTGTATGGGTTTGGCAAGTTGACGTACGTTAGTTGGCTGAATACTGATGACCTAGTTACAGGCGCACAGCATCAGCATTCTGAAAGGACTGTAGAGATAAGTCGCTCGCATTGGCAAGCGGGAGTGACTTGTTGGTTATCTCCGTCTCTTGATAGGAACTCTCTCAAGTCTATTGTAGAGGCTCGAGATGAGTTACTCATAATTCATGAGTTTTTCTTTGAACCCCCCATCTTTGGCTGGACATAACTGGTTCTTTATGGACATAGATTTGAAGTCCATGTCGATCATCCTGAATGCAACTTCACACATTGCGTTTAGTATTAATAACGTAAGAGTCACATTTTAACACTAAAACGCGAGTGTCACATTTAGGTAACTAAACGTGAGGGTCGTGTTTGGGAGCAGGGACACGAGGGTCGCATTGATGTGTGAGAACGCAAAGATCGTGTTGAGGAAGAGAGGCGCGAGGGTCGTGCTCTGTCTCCTTGTAAAGGTGAGAATCACGTTTTAATTGAGTCGTGTGGAGCTGATGCTCGTGTTTGACCTCCGCGTTCTCGCTGCAGAACGTGAAGTTAAAACTCGCATTCAGGCTGAGCAACGTGTGGGTCACATTCTTTGATTAAAACACAAGGGTCGCGTTCTGACTGAGCAACGCCAAGAGGTTCGCGTTCAACGCAAACTTGAGATTCATGTTTTAATTGCGGAACACGACGCTGAGGGTCGTCTTCAATTTGGCTTTGGCGAGGTTCGCGTTTGGGCATGTAAATGTGAGGCTCAAGTTCTAGAGTAGAAACGCGAAGCTCAAGTTCGCGTTGAGGCTCACAAATGCGAAGTTCACATTCGTTGGTTGATCGGCTTTCTCTAAGTTATGCTCATCATAGGGATATTCTCCTTCGTCGAGCAGCATTCTTTCTTGTCCGATTTAGAGCTTGTGTAACAACGTCACCATCTATACTGATCAGGATAATCATCAGCACAGATCTCTTATGACTCAATACCCATTGTTTAGGCATGGGTGTAGGGTATTTAACTCGGTTAACGAGTTCAGTTGAAGCCAAGTCTTCTCCTTCTGAGGGAAGACTATATGGACTATACGACCCAAAGGAGAGATGCTCCTTTGGTGAGTCAACAGTAAGAGGAATCTTTGTCTCTTTGGAGACTTTGCGGATCTTGCGCATAGCCTTAGAGCTACGGGATCTGAAGGAAAGAAACTCCTCATACTTGGCTTGGTCGAACTCAACAGTCAGAGTTTTGATAGTAGTTCCCACGATTTTGGTGTCGGATTGTGCCATCACCTCTTCATCGGGGAAAAAGTTATTCCCCAATAGAGTCACCATCTTTTGTTTATGGGAAAAATTTTAAGAAAATTGAGAAATAAATTTTTATTAATCTCCCTAACTAACTTAGGAAAAAAAATGAATACAATCTCTAAAAGTAACTTCTCTCTAACTGACCTAGAGAAAAAAATTACAATTTTCTTTATCGGTTTCTCGATTACAAAAGAGAGAAAAATCAACAAAGATCCTTCCCTTTGTTTAATACTAGGTTCTTCTTGGTGGTGATGAAAGTTTGATTGTTGAATCCAGTTGACAATTCGAACACTTGGCTTCGTGGAACTTTATCTTCACTTCTTGACTTAATGTCTTAGAAGAACTTGCAAAGCAAGTTTAGAACTCTAAACGAGTTTAAAATTCTGTGAGAGAGTTAATTTCAGAAAGGAAATTGAATGCTTTTTTAAAAAATAAGCTAAATATATTTCCTCTCTAATAGCCGATCTCAAAGGTATGCAACCAAAGATGGTTAAAAAAGCCCCGCCAAATGATCTAAAAAGCTCCAACCAAAGATGGTCTAAAAAAGGATCTGTATTCAACTGAATTCTCAACTATTTATAGAGATCTAGGGGTATAATTGACCCTATAAATATCTCTATAATAGGAGGCTTAATGGCTCTATTATGTGGAAAATGGTTGTAAACCGTTCAAATTATAATTGAAACGGTCAAACGTGAGATTTATACTCTAGAGTGAGCTTCGCGTTTAGCTTTGTGAAACACGGAAGTGATCCTCACGTTTTGAAGTTAGAACGCGGAAGTGGCCCTCGCATTTTAGAGTTAGAATGCGGAGGTAACCCTCGCGTTTTGGAGTTGGAACGCGGAGGTGGACCCTCATGTTTTTCTTTGAAGAGATCGTTAATTGTAATCTCTTTTTCAAGTTCTCCAAAGATCGTCTTTTTATAATCTTTGCATTTAGCTTTTTGAAGTATAAGAGTCGTCAAATTTTAACTCTCATTTGTTATTGTGAAAGTTATCAGATTGTAACTTTCATCATCAGCACTTTGTGAGGATCAACTATCTGTAGTAATTTTTTTAATAACCAACATATACCATCCAAGAATAACATTGGCCTGCATCCTTCCATAAACCCCTTCCAACAAGCATAATAAGACACAAAAACTCTTGTAAATCTTCCATCTTCATGCTTTAAGTGAACAAATTAATGATCACGGATTAGTTTCCATAAGTTTATCCTTATACTATTGGAGTTGATCATATGAATATTTAGTATCACTATACAATTCACGTTGAGCTAGCTTTTGTTCTCACCAAATTATATGATAAAGGATGTCAAACAAAATTCCATTTTAAGCTTCTTCTGGAAATCAATTGGGTGATAAGTGGGTTGATCCTTCAAGATGGATTTCATATGATTAGCATTTCACTTACGAGATGCCCGTCTATATCCTTCCTTTCCTATGCCTCCTCCCAAACAACTATGACAACTATAAATTTTTTTACATAGAATCGATTACTATCTCTACGACGGGTGCAATGAATCATCCATTCACAGTTTGTAGCTTTGCATTTTGCTGTCACTCTTTTGCATTTATTTTTTACAAAAACAAAGTTAAACCGTCGTGCAATAGAGTAATTACTTAAACTCCACCAACAATGCTCAACATCATCAAATTCTTGTGCCATGCAAGAGGAATCATACTAGAGCTCCCAACTTCCCGAGATATATTTTGTGAAGATGAAGGATTTTGTGAATAAGAAACATGTTCTTCACTAGAGGGAACGTATGGATTTCTGCATAAAAAATTGTACAAGAGTTAAAGAAAGTGAGAACTTTAGAATTAATGGTAAAAGTATAAAAGTATATCAAAAATGTAAATTACCTTATATGGACGGTATTAGATTGTTGCCGAAATAATATCTCTCGATTCATCTCAGCGTTCATGATAACTATATTCTCCTGAAAACTTCGATGTA
>BQKN01000534.1:11082-49698 GCA_022839385.1 Asparagus kiusianus | reverse complement strand
AAATAAGCTAAATATATTTCCTCTCTAATAGCCGATCTCAAAGGTATTCAACCAAAGATGGTTAAAAAAGCCCCGCCAAATGATCTAAAAAGCTCCAACCAAAGATGGTCTAAAAAAGGATCTGTATTCAACTGAATTCTCAACTATTTATAGAGATCTAGGGGTATAATTGACCCTATAAATATCTCTATAATAGGAGGCTTAATGGCTCTATTATGTGGAAAATGGTTGTAAACCGTTCAAATTACAATTGAAACGGTCAAACGTGAGATTTATACTCTAGAGTGAGCTTCGCGTTTAGCTTTGTGAAACACGGAAGTGATCCTCACGTTTTGAAGTTAGAACGCGGAAGTGGCCCTCGCATTTTAGAGTTAGAATGCGGAGGTAACCCTCGCGTTTTGGAGTTGGAACGCGGAGGTGGACCCTCATGTTTTTCTTTGAAGAGATAGTTAATTGTAATCTCTTTTTCAAGTTCTCCAAAGATCGTCTTTTTATAATCTTTGCATTTAGCTTTTTGAAGTATAAGAGTCGTCAAATTTTAACTCTCATTTGTTATTGTGAAAGTTATCAGATTGTAACTTTCATCATCAGCACTTTGTGAGGATCAACTATCTGTAGTAATTTTTTTAACAACCAACATATACCATCCAAGAACAACATTGGCCTGCATCCTTCCATAAACCCCTTCCAACAAGCATAATAAGACACAAAAACTCTTGTAAATCTTCCATCTTCATGCTTTAAGTGAACAAATTAATGATCACGGATTAGTTTCCATAAGTTTATCCTTATACTATTGGAGTTGATCATATGAATATTTAGTATCACTATACAATTCACGTTGAGCTAGCTTTTGTTCTCACCAAATTATATGATAAAGGATGTCAAACAAAATTCCATTTTAAGCTTCTTCTGGAAATCAATTGGGCGATAAGTGGGTTGATCCTTCAAGATGGATTTCATATGATTAGCATTTCACTTACGAGATGCCCGTCTATATCCTTCCTTTCCTATGCTTCCTCCCAAACAACTATGACAACTATAAATTTTTTTACATAGAATCGATTACTATCTCTACGACGGGTGCAATGAATCATCCATTCACAGTTTGTAGCTTTGCATTTTGCTGTCACTCTTTTGCATTCATTTTTTACAAAAACAAAGTTAAACCGTCGTGCAATAGAGTAATTACTTAAACTCCACCAACAATGCTCAACATCATCAAATTCTTGTGCCATGCAAGAGGAATCATACTAGAGCTCCCAACTTCCCGAGATATATTTTGTGAAGATGAAGGATTTTGTGAATAAGAAACATGTTCTTCACTAGAGGGAACGTATGGATTTCTGCATAAAAAATTGTACAAGAGTTAAAGAAAGTGAGAACTTTAGAATTAATGGTAAAAGTATAAAAGTATATCAAAAATGTAAATTACCTTATATGGACGGTATTAGATTGTTGCCGAAATAATATCTCTCGATTCATCTCAGCGTTCATGATAACTATATTCTCCTGAAAACTTCGATGTAAATTGAACATTATCGAGACATCATCATCATCACATACACGCACATAAATTTCTTGTGTGTAGGGTACTTTGTAAGTCAAGTGTATCAACAAGCAATTAGACTTTGAACCGCAATCGTCAAATCATTATAACTCCCGTTGACATTTAATTTTAAAAAGTGATTATTTCCTCTAAAATCCGTCAATGCGCAATACAATTCTTCATCCATCTATGTTTGTCACAAAAAATAAACAAATTTAAGAAAAATTTCATCAAAGTTAGACAACTAAAATTAAATTTAACTAACAATAAAATGAGTAGTTGAGAAATAATTTTCATGAATAAAATGAGAAATTAATGTGAAACAATTAATGTAAAATAATAATGTGAAATTAATGAGTTGTTGACAAAAATCAAATTTAACTAAAATTTTATCAAATATAACAAATTTAAGTAATTTTTATGAATTCATGAACAATAATGAGAAATTAATGTGAAATAATCATGTGAAATAATTAATATGAAATAATAATGTGAAATTATGTGAAATTAATGAGTGGTTGACTAAAATCAAAGTTAACTAACATTTCATCAAATATAACAAATTTAACTAATTTTTATGAATTCATCAATAGCAATGCGAAATAATTGTCATGAATAAAATGAGAAATTAATAATGCTATAAACTTGGTATTTGAGTAAAATACAAAATTATACCTTCAATTGCTAAGAAAGTGATGAATGTCCACCAAAATCACACCCTAAAAATTAATGAAGTTGAGAATTAATCGATGGATTGATAAGTGGGTGAGAATTAATTGATGGGTTTATAAGAGTTGAAGAATGTAGTAATAATAGATGAGAGAAGGTAGTTAATTTGAGAAATGGAGTGAGAGAAAGGGAGGGGTGGGGAGAGAGAGAAAGGGAGGGTCCCACAGTTTCTCTCCTCCCCCCCCCCAAACAATTTTAGGGGCTTTTGGGAAAAAAGGAATCAAAAAAAAAAAAAACCCCCCTAGGAGACCCCCCCCCCCCCCCCCCCTCTCTCTCTTCATTTTCTTATGTTTTTAATTTTTTTTAAAGGGGCCCACTTAACGAAGGACACATGAGATAAACTGAAAGGGTATAATTAGAATTTAAGGAAAAAAATTAGGGGCTCCACATATGCAAGTATTGTATTTTAGAAGTTGGGTTTAAAGACAAATACAAAAAGATAATTGGATTTAAAGATACAAGCAATAGTGATTGGGTTTATAGGTAAAGTTGAGTAAACAAATTTAGCTACTAGTAAAACCCGTAAAGTTTAAAGTTAAAAAGTGGAGCCCCGAATGGGCGTTTCATTGTCAATACACTCTTTCATGGGCGGATGATTATTAAAGTCAAGATAGGTTGGCAAATGACCAATCCTACAAGAAAAGCATCAGAAAATCTAGGCACCTAGCAAGCATTTAGATTGCGTACGTCTCGGTGTTTAGCTTCATAAAAAAGATAACGAGAGATTCAACAAAACCACATGCCCCGAGTTTCCTTTCTATTTCCTAATTGATATCTGCCCAATCTATATAACAATCCCAACTCTATCCGAATCCCCAATTCAGTCTCAAGTAATCCCCCCAAGAACTTGACATGGGATTCCCTTGTATGTGCAATTCCTTTTCCGTGCCCAAGCCGCTGGTACAGTTCGTCCAAATCATATGCCACATGAGGCTCATAGTGGCCATAATCCTCTCTCATCTCGGCCTCCGACCTTCCCCTGCAGAGTTCAACCTGGATCTGTTTCCTGAAGAATATCACAGCTCCTTGTTCGATGCCTCGGACCGTAGTCCAGCTCCAGAAAACCCTTCGTCCGTTATAAAGAGCGAGCTACCGGTGGTGGAGTTTGCTGGGCTGTTTAGGAGATCACGGGGGCTGATGAACAAGGGCGAGGAGCCAATATGCGTTGTTTGTTTGGGGTGGTTGGAAGCGAAAGATGAGGTTCGAGAGCTCGGTAATTGCGATCACGTGTTTCATAAAGAGTGCGTAGATCGATGGGTTGATGTTGGCCATGCTACCTGTCCTTTGTGCCGGCTGCAACTGTTGCCTCGTCAAAGAAAGGAGGCGAGTTGGATTAGGGGATTGAGGCGCTGGTGAAGTACTGCGATTTATTATGTAAATAATTACTGTCCTAATTGGAGATTATATTCTGAGGTCGTGCATGCCTTCCTCTCTTTTTTAGTTCATACTTTCTTATAAACAAGTTGAGGATCATTCTTAATACAATATTACCCTTATCATTATCATCGCCATTATTGCTACTGCTGTTGGTACGTGGTCCGGAAGCCTATTATTAAAATATACACATTCATATGTCTCTCCCGAATAGTTATGTATATATTTTTTTTTCTAGAAAAATTAGGTTTATCCTCGAAAGTTAGTGAAAATATTACCTAAAGAAAAAAAATAAAAAATAGTGTGACTGAAATGAGAAGCACACTTTACTACTTGATTAGGACGAGAAAGAAACAAAGCTACTTTCAGTCTTCACGCTATTATCATCGAATATGAAAGAGATTTGGGTACAGCTAGCATTTGAAATCGACCATATATAATAAATGGAAGCTTATCCCCAAACGCCAACGCAGTCCCAACATTTTGCTCATTCAGGTTGTTAAAATACCAGCCTCAAAATTTTGTTAGAGTAGAAATTTGATTCCCTTAATTTGTTACAAAAAGAAAAAATTACTAAAGAGGCTACTACTTTTTATCAATACCGTCTATTATTTAATGGATTGACGTGATTTGTTTTAAATCTAGCACTAATCACCCATGAATTACGCTCATTTTTAATCTATACCCAACACACTATAATCATCTACAGCATAATTAGTTATTATGATAAAGTAGCGATCTCAACTTTTTGTAGTGGAGAATGATTCAAATTCTTTGGAATTTACCCGAAAATCTAAGGAGCTAGCACGCCGGTATTTGTTGCAACAATTGACAACAAAGTCGTAGACGAAGCAAAGTACGCCTATTTGCGACTGAATGACCATTGACCATACCATCTGGCTAGCGACCTGTCTAGTATGCGGTCTTAGCAAGTCAAGCATTTGCCTGATCAATTAGAAGATACATTATCTGGATAAAGTTACCATGTGTAACTTCAATTAGTACATGATATCACTCTTCTTGCAACTTGCTCATTCTTAGAAGTTGAAATATTTTGATTTACCTTAACTTACTCTGTTTTAAGCCAAGTTCAAACCGGCAAACATCCTGACACACCCCAAAGGTCGATGTGTCAAAGAGTGGTATAGAATTATGTCATCTTTGTATGCGGTTAGGTTTTATAGCTCGATTTTTTATTAAATTAATAGAAATTGACACGTGCAAATGTATGTGGCGGGAACATTTTTTTCCTTTTGCATATTTGTGTTTTCAAAAATATACAAAATATTTTTCATTTTATTTAGTATGTGTATTTAAAAGATAAAAGGGTAAAGAGTGATCATTAATTGATTTTTAAGAGAAAATTAACTTTTAAATACATATCCGAACACCGAAATTCTACACTAATTATCTCAATCTAATTATATTCTTTATATATATTATTATAAATAAATTATGGTATAACTATATGCTTAGAACCAAGACTACTTATTTATATATATTTACTCTATTAATATGTATATTTAAAACCCCAAAATTATAAAGAATATTTAATTATATATGTGGAATCCATATCATTGAGTGAGATAGAATGTGCTAGAAAGTAAGAGCATAGAAAGGAGAAAAAACTATCATATAGGATATTCTAGTAAGAATGAGAATAAAAATGAGAAAATATCATCCCTTATCGCTTACAAATTAAATTACAACTTTATCCTTATCAAACAATTGGAAAGGGAAGCATCCACCACTCATCCTATTCCTATTTGCACTACTACTCATCGGTTCCTTAAATAATAGCATAGATTCTCCTTCTAATCGGAATGTTTCGATCACTCATAATCGAAAGTAAATAATTTAAATGTGCATAAATGGTTATATTGATTAAGAATCATACAATAAAGCAATGTTGATATAATTAAATATTGTTATGCATAAAATCTAAATGCAATTGGGCTTGTTAGACCATGCCATATCAGCGAACAATTCGGTCAAAAAGTAGTCAACTTGACTCGTTAAAGTATGTGATAACTACAATAATCATACTTAACTCCGGACAAGACTCTTAGATTAGACCAATTAGCTCGGATAAGGGGGAAAGGCTCATCACCACAGAGCCCACCTTAGTCTATATACGATGCCTTGGTCCAGCCCAACACAATCCTATGATTGTTTGCCTGATTGGAGATGATTGATCCTCATATCTGTAGGCTATCTAAAATTACTGTCGATAATAGATCCCCATCAAACATCGATGATGGAAGTTACAATTTGACGGTTTCCAGAATGCTACAATTTAAAAACTTTCACGTAGATCGATGAAGGTTACAATCTGACGACCTTTATGTTTTCGGTAAAAGTTGCTGTTTTCATTGATTGAAATCTGTTACAAACAAAATGAAAACAAATGATTACAACTCTCTCGAAAATAAACACGAGATCCCGGTTTGGTGCGGTCTCGCTTGCGTGGGTTGTTGGCCTGTGACGGGGATGTTGATATCCGTGGACCGCCGACTCTTCAAGATCCGTTCTGGTAAAATCCGGCAGAGTTTCGTCTATCCGCGTGGGATTCAGAAACAGAACTTCGTCGATCCGTGTGAGATCTAGAAGTTATAAGCGTATATCTCGGCTAAAACGAGATAATAGCTCTTCTTAGTGATCACCGCTAATGGGCAACACTAAGGAAAGAAGGGCTGAATGAAGAAGAAGTTGATGAAGATCTCTTGCTCCTCGATCCGGCAGGGCTTCGCCGCTCTCTTTTGAAAACCCCGACTCCTCACTCCAGCAGGGCTTCGCCGCTTCACACGAGAGCAATCCTTGGCTAAGATAATTCAGCCTTGGATTGGGAGCCCCTCACAAAGGAGGCCTTAGGGGCCTATTTATAGGCAAATGAGAGGGGGTAAGGGGGTGCAAGAGCACCAAGGACACCTAGGTGTCTCGGCCAGGCCGAGACACCACCTAGGTGTCTCGGCCAGGCCGAGACACCCATGGGGTGTCTCGGTTTGGCCGAGACACCCCTGGGGTGTCTTGGCTTTGCCAAGACACCCCTCGGGTGTTTCAACTTCGCCGAGTGGCCCCGGGTGTCCCGGTTCAGTCCGAGACTGTCCGTCGTTGTCCCGCCGTTGATTCTTCGTTGACTTTTCGTCCGAACTCGGATTTGATTGATTTCGGATGCGTTGGAATTCTGACGGCGAGCTCTGTAGATCCCATTGGTTAGATTATTAGTGGGACCAACGGGAATTGAAGGGCGTTGGTCCGTTTGCAGTGATCGCGGGGTTTTCGGTCAATCCGTATCCCCGTGATTCTGACGTTCGTTGGCTCACGGAGTTTGTCGGTTCACTTCAGGCGCTCACCGACGTCATTTGAACTCTTGTGAACCGGGTAGTGATGTTTAATCGTCGCTCGTTGACACTGAGCTGTGTGCGGGGACCTATCGGCAATTTTTGATGCCTACACTTTACAACAACAGATGAAAGCTCCAATTCAACAGCCTTTACAATCAACATCAGGAGTTACAATATGATGACTCACATATTTTCAAGGAGCCAAGACTAAGGTTACAAGATGACGATCTTTGCAACGTTATAGCAAAAGAAACTACAAATTGACAGTCTCTTCAAATCAAAACGCAGATATCTCTCAAACCGTAAGGAATTTGACGGAACAGACGGGAGCAAATCGAACCCTTTGGGTTGGATTGGTCAGCTCCGTCTCATCGAGATAGTCGATTTTCATATATAATTCGTCTAATTCCGACTTCTGGTGTGAAAGTTATGACATGTTCTTCGCGGCAAGTTTTGTTTTGAAGTCCGTCTGCAAGACTGGACTTCGCCTGAACATTGGACTTCGCCTGAAGCCCACCAAGCTCGCCTGATGATCGCCTTTGTGTTCTAGAGTCAAAATGACGTAACCACTGCGTAATCTAGCTGCAAACGTAGCTCAAACCCAGCCGCAAACGCAATTCAAACCCAGCCGCAAACGCAGCTTCAAGACGCTACCAACGCAGCTTCCAAATGCTGCAAACACAGCTTCCAGACGCTACCAATGCTGCTTCCAAATGCTGCAAACATAGTTTCCCAATGCTGCGTTCAAACACAGAATTCGTGCCTAGCAACGTAGGAACTGTGTTTGACTCGTTCAGACACAAGTTGAACGGTTCCAGAAACTATTTTCTCCCCACGATTTGAGGGATTTTCACCCCACTTAGGAGCGGATTAAGGAGGCGGTTACACCCCTTAATCTCCTATAAATAGCTAAAATTTTAGCTTAATAAAATTCGGGTCCTTTGGAGGGGAGTTTCTGGAGAATTAAGATCGGCACAAGGCTTCTTAGCAGAAGAAGGATCTCGACAATCTCCAAACCCTCGGAGTTGTTCTTAGAGCTTTCATCAATCTTGGCTTACAAACTAATTTCGGTTAAATCAATCAACTCTTTTAAAGAGTTCTTTAAAAACTCGTTCTGAGCTAGCTCTCAAACTCGTTAAGCGTTTCAAACTTTCCACGCAAGTTCGTCCAAGACTTCGAGTCAAGAGGCAAAGACAACGTTCCACGAGGTGAAACGTTTGAATCATCAATGGAAAGCAAACTTGACACGAACATCGAGGGATCCATTCCATCGATACCAAGAAGAACCCTAGGTTAAACAAAGAGAATGGTCTCCGTCGATCCATTCTCTCTTTTGTAAATCGGAAAACTGATCGAGAAGATTATATTTTCTTTTTCCAAGCATGTTAGGGAGAGATTGTATTGAGAGAATTGTAATTAATTCCATTTCTAAGTCTGTTAGAGAGAATAATACAAATTTGATTCTCTATTTTCTTCTTCAATTTTTTCATCAAACAAAAGATGGCGTCTTCGCTAGGGATTAGTTTCACTGATGAAGAAGTGGTGGCGTAATCCAACGTCAACCTTGCTGGAACAATGGTTGAAACTCTTGTTGTGGAGTTTGATCAAGCCAAGTATGAGCAGTTACTCTCCTCCGAACCCCTTAGTCGCAAGGCTATGCGCAAGATCCGCAAATTCACCAAGGAGACTAAAGCTCCAATCGCTGATGAACCACCAAAGGAAGTCCTCTTCTTTGGACCAGATCTCTCGAACAGCCTCTCCTCTAAAGGAGTAGGCTTAGCCACAACCAAACTCATTAACCGAGTTGAAGGTTCCACACCCACGCCAAAACGACGGGTATCGGGTCACAAAAGGTTCATTGTAGTGACAAACTCGATTAACATAGACATCGATGCTGCAAAAGCCTTAAAATAGGCTAAGAAGAATGCCACTCGACGTAGGAGGAGATCCCAATGAAGAGCACAATTTCAAGAGAGCCGATCATCCAATCAACATGAGCTTTGCGTTTGTGAGCCTCAGCAAGAGCTCTGCATTTCTACTTCAGAGTGCAAACCTCATGTTGATGAGCCCAAACACAAGCTCCACATGATCTAACTAAAATGCAACCAACAAGTGCGTGTCCTAAACTCAAAACACAGTCCTCAGGGACGCGTTCCAACACCAAAACACAGTCCTCTGGGACGCGATTCCCAAACAGAATGCAACTCTCAGGAGTACGTTCCAGAATCGAAACGCAGTTCTCCAGACCGTGTTAATTAGCCTGAACGCAACTCTCAGGAGTGCGTTCCAGAACAAAAATGCATGTCTTCAGACCGTGTTAATCAGCCTGAATGCAATTCTCAGGAGTGCATTCCAGAACCAAAACACATGTCTCCAGACCGTGTTAATCATCCTGAACACAGTTCTTAAGATAGCGTTACAGAATCCAAACGTAAGTTTCAGGACTGCGTTGACCAACCAAATGTAGCTAGCAAAGGCGCGTTTCACCAGCAAAACACAGAACTCAGTCTTGCGTTCTTCAATCTAAACACGACCCTTGTGTTTCGTCTTCAGGACACGATGTGATTCGTCGTGTCAGAAAAGACCAATATGGATTTAAGATCCATATTCACTAAGAACCAGTCCCGTTTATTGATGGACAGGGGGTTACAGCTTCGACCACACGTTCAGTGAGAAATGCTTCCCAAGTCTCCGATTTAAGGGAACTTTTATCAAGAGAAAGACCAGTGTAACGAGCCACTCATTCATATCAATGTGAGCATCTTATTTCTACGGTCCTCGCAGAATGTTAATGTTGTGCTTTTGTGCCTAGGCGATCAGTGTTCGACCGATTGACGATCGTTGCTCAACCAAGCAAGCGACGACGTCATTACAAAAAGAAGATTTCAGAGACCGAGTATCCTGGAGTCACCATCAATGTGATCGGTAGAGAGAAGTCGTAAGTCCCTAGTCCTAATGAGTCAGAGACGGATCATTCTCGAAGAGTCAAAGATGTCGCTAACGAGTTTGAAAGAATCTACCAACGCACTCAGACGCGAACATGAGCCATTCCCTTTGTCAACTATTGGAGGTTAGCAAGAGGAACCAATTCCGATGATGAACATTCAGCCATCACGGAGTCTCAATCATCAAGTTCTTTCATTGGACATAAGAGCTTCGCCCACATGGCAGAAAATTCTGAAGATCTCTCAAAGAGGGTTGATGAGTAGGAGGTGTTAGACCCTAGAGGGGGGTGATTAGGGTCTTATGCTAATCTAATCTGATTTTATGCCAATTAAAATTAATTAACAAGTTATCCTAGCAAGTATGAAATACAACAAGATATATGAGCTAGGATAAGCAATATGAACAATGAGATATATCTTATATGATAAAAATATATGCAATGATATATAAACTAACACAAGGGTGAAATAAACATAAACAAGATAGTGGATGAAATAAAATGAGCAATGCACAATTAGAAATATAAGATAAATGCAAAAGCAAATGCGCTAATGACAAACTCAAGCATACTCAAATGATCACGGAGTTCGGACCTTCCGTCCTACGCCTCCGCTCCCCACTTCCGGGGAGAAATCCACTATCACAACCGGGTTTTCTACGCTCACCCGAATAACGTTTACACCTCACAATATCGGTTTTTAACGTTCACCGATCAACATTCACAATCACTCACAATGTCAGTTTTCAACGCTCACCGATCAACGTCCACTCCTCGCACTCGGTTTTCTAGCCCACCGAAAACTTAACAACACTGACAATATAACAACAAATGGTTTGTTCTCTAATAGAAGGCGAGAACTCAATTAAGTACAACTCAATGTTACAGTCTCTCACAACCCTAATATACTATGTATGTAAATACTAAAAGCTCAATGTGGGTGTGTGTAACAAAGAGATAAATCAAATCTAAACTCAATACAAAATCTAGCTTTAATAAAATGATAAACAAGCAAATAGATATAAAGCTAGAAATAGAGTTTAGAAAACTTCTCAATAGATCAAGAGATTGAAGAAGGATGGTTGGATGCTCAAGCACCAATAGGATCTCCTCAAGCTCTTGTGAAATTGATTTCACAAATCCAAACTCTCAAATGCTTAAAAGCTTCTTAAATAAACTTAAACAACACTTTAAACCCTTGTTAAAATCTTTTAAACTATTCTCTTAGGTTTTGTAGAGAACTGAGAATAGGGTATTTATAGCCTCCCAAGACCTCAGCCAAAAACCCCAAACAAAAGACTAAAAAACCCACAGAATCCAAAATCAGATTCTGTACAAAATAGCCGTTGGAGTATACGGCGGTCGACCGTGGAAAACTCGCGGTCGACCGCGAGCCAGCTTTGAAACTCAAAAAACTTCCAGAGACTTACGTGGTCGACTGTGCCGGTCGACCGTGGGAATTTTTGAGCTGACGGTCGACCGCGAAAGTTGTTGTTGGCTCCGTAAGTTAAAAACAAAGGGGCGGTCGACCGTGGCGGTCGACCGCAAAAGGATATATGAAAATACTGGTTTTGAAAGTTATTTTTTGATTTTAAAACCCTGATTAAAAATATCAAATAAATTCAGAAAAATATAAAACTTTAGAGAATGATTGTAGACATGATAATAAACATGCTACAAAAAGGACTGATGCGGCATAATTATGTACCAAAATTGCAAGTGCATAATTTATCAAGTTATAGTATAAAAAGATATCGATCCCACGAGGAAGGTGATTTTAAGAGATTATTAGACTTCGTTCTTATATTTTGTGCGTGACAATTAGAAATAAGGAATAAGTGTGATTGTGATGAGTGGTTGTTTTGATTTATGTGCAAGAGATAATAAATTGAATTTTAGAGGAGAGAAGGAAGAATTAAAGAATAAATGAAATCAAGGTAAGAAAGATGAATGAATAAAATCAAGAAATAAAACCAAGAATGAAAAGAAAATTTAAGAAAGTCAAGATGGAGGATTTAAAAGAGGTAAGAAATCTAGAATATAATCCACTAACCAATTTTAATTATAAAATATAAACTATTCTCTTTTTATCATATTTTAACTTAGATTTATTAAGCATAGATTATCAAACCATTTAAGGAAAGTATAACCTATCAAATTATCATCTAAGTCAAAATTACTATTCATGATAAGAACAACAACATGATAATAATCCTAGAATTCATAAGCATAACCTATCAAACCATTTAAGATAAGCATAGATTATCAAATTCTTCTTCTACCGATTAGTTCTCTAGTTGATTATCCTAAACATGAACATTTCAAGTGCAAGAGAATAATTCATACAATATAAAAGAAATTAGACTAGTTTCATACAATTCTAAGATTCCTACAAGAATTAAATTCACATCTTAAGAAATAAAAACAAGAAAAAAAACTAATTACAAAAATAAAAAGAAAAGAAAAATCTAAACTATGAACAAGAAATAAATCTAACTACAAAGAAAATAAAAATCTAAACTACAAAATATATTACAAAAATTAAATGTAAGAAAATAAATCTATTCTACAAATTAAAGTGCAAAAAGAAATAAAAAGACTAGAAAATAAATCTACACTACAAGCATGAATTTAAATCTAACTAATAAGCAATAATAAAAAAATTACTAAAAAGAAATAAAAAAATGAAAACCTTTAATTTGCTCTTCATCTCCATCCTCATCATTCTACAAAAAGGAGAAAGAACAAATTTAAAGAGGAGAAAAATTATTTTTATTAATTGCAATTAAAGTTATAATTTTTGGAAAGCCTTCTCAATTAAGAGTAGCCCTCCTCTCCAAAAGGAGTTACAAAATTTTTCACACCCTTAACCCCTCACTCTCTACCCCTATTTATAGTAATCATCAATGAATATGAGCTATTTGATTTGTCTTGAGTCCCAAGCAAAGAAATCTTCACCTTTGAATTTGTTTTTTGTTCTTCTCTAGCCCAACATCCATATGATTTTCAAAAGAAAATGAAAGTCCAAATATTTCTGCAGGTCCGGCCCACTTAAAATCCAACTTTCTAAGTCAAGTCCGGTCTTG
Organism: Asparagus kiusianus; assembly: GCA_022839385.1. Classification (NCBI taxonomy): domain Eukaryota; kingdom Viridiplantae; phylum Streptophyta; class Magnoliopsida; order Asparagales; family Asparagaceae; genus Asparagus; species Asparagus kiusianus. The sequence goes on along the minus strand of BQKN01000534.1, from coordinate 36,672 downwards.
AGAGCTCCAATTGATTTTCGAAAACAACTCTGCACATCCGGTCTTGATTAAATTGCAGCAACCAAGTTTTTTGGCCCATTGGATTTGATTAAAAGCTGCAGCACAGCCGGCCCATTGGAACTTCCCATTTGATAAGAAAATCAAAATCCAAGTCTCCGGCCCATGAAGAGTTCAGCTGCAGCACCAGTCCACATTTCATTTGATTTTTGAAAATCAAAAGCCAAGTCCGGTTATGGAAGGTGCATTGATGAATTTCCAATCTCAGCCATCAAGTCTCCATTCATTTATTTGAACAGCCCAAAACCGGCCCACACCATGATTTTCAAATCCACAATTCAGCAGCCCTTTAATTCGGTCCATGAAGAGTTTCTTGATGGGCTTTGGGTTTCCAATTCAAATAAATGTTATCAAATTCGGTCCAAGCCAAGTCCAATTCATTTGGTGTAATTTGTTTGACGGGCTTTGGGCTTCCAAGCTCAAATATTTCTTTTGGCTTCTTGAATTTCTCTTATTTCTTCATTTACTCAATGGTCTTTGTTGAGAGATGGGATTTTTGGGATTTATTCTTCATTAACCTGCAATTAAAAATAAAAGCAATTATTAGTGGTATATTTATTCATATAAAATAGATAATGAGGGTATAAAATTGTAATAAAATGTGATTATCAAGGACCTCCCAAATAAAAAATATCATCATTTTGCAAAATAGTCCAAAACATAAAAATGTGAACATATGAGTTTTGACATTTTAGCTTAACCATATTTTGAAACAATACAAAATGATTTTGTAGACTTAATACAATATGTATATGGTGATTGTTAAGTATATAAACTAAGAAAACAATATTTTCACAAATACAATAGAAAATAAAACAAATGAGTATGTATATGAAAATATATTTGTTTCATATCACAATAATAAATATGAAATATGTAATTTCATATTTATAAACATGAAAACCAAAACTTGTGTTGTATATATATATGACTACATATATATACAAAGAAACCAATAAAATGTGTGTGTATATGATATTAAGCTTAACGTACTTAACACACATAATATAACACCTAAACTAAATTACCCAAGCTTGATCTTGATCTTCAATAAGCTTGACTTTGTACACTTGCGGAAGAAGCTTGAACTTGTATCTTTAACTTGAATGTACATTGCTTCACTCCACTATTCCACCAACCACCATTGGATATGATCGTTGAAGTTCTATTCCATCCATCCTCCAACTCGTTGTTTGCCTAGAATAAATACGAAAACACAAACACTAGACAAAACATTAGAAATAAATTGTTTGTTAGACATCATCAAAAAAAGAAGGCTAACAATCTCCCCATTTTTGATGATGACAAACAATTTACAAAAAGGATATATGCATGAAAGGAAATGAATATACAAAGTATAATATATCATGCATATAAACAATAAATAATATACTCACAATATTTTTCCCCCTTTGACAACATCAAAAAGAGGAAAACAAAAGAATGAAGAGAGCGAAAGCTCCCCCTATCAATATGCATGGGTGAGTATAAAAACAATAATAGAAAAGGGAAGACTCCCCCTATCAAAATGCCTTAATGAATATATGCAATGAATGCTAAGGCATACATATGTGAGCAAGCAAGAAACATGCTAAACACTACTCACATGTAAAAAGACAATGAGAACACATATAAATATGTCAATATGAAAATAGTGTCTCATTAACACAAAAAATATAAAAACCATATAAAAGAATAGATTTATGAAAACAAAAGAAGAGGAATATGAGAATCATGTAAAAAGTTTTCAAATGAAAACAAATCAACCAAAAGAAATCATAAATCAAAGTTTAAATCCAAAAATGATGTTTGATCAATCAAGAGAATTTTCTTTGTGGGATTTGATCAAACCACATATGGAATACATTATAAGGCACGAATAGATGATACATAAGCACAAACACATAAATATCATCATATAAGTAAAATATAATGAATTCAAAGCAATAATTTAAATCAAAATCTTTGATAAAAGAATTTCAAGAGAGGCAACAATATATCAAGCTCTTAAGCTTGTTCCAACCCATATAATCATTCTAGCATCCGGTAAACATGATTTGGGAATAAACACCCAATAAACCCGGAGGGTTATATAAACACAAACCTCTCATCAAAATTAAAACTAATCATGAAAACAAAAGATTTGATAAAAGAAAAATTGTTTTCATAACCAAAAGATCTTAAAACATAATTTTCAAAACCAAAAAAAGGAAAAAGAAAACACTAAAATACTTGGTTTTTGAAATCAAATTTGTTTTGGTACCCAAGAATTCTTGGTACTAAGAGATTTAGAGACATGATCCCTATCTTTTAAGCTCAAAGCCCTAGGGTTATGAACCTTCTTGGACATATATGGTGCACTAACACGGTCAAAGTAATATTTACTCAAATGACCCTTTCGATTGCAATTTGTGTAATGAAAGAGATCCATTTATTTTTGTAGACCTTTAGCTCGTGCACGGGAATCATTTACAAATAAAGATTATCTTTTAAAATTATTTTGCAAATGAGAAACATCATTAAACAAATATGGTCTACTTGAGAAATTTGGCAAGTTTGAATATTTTTTCAAATCATAACAAAACTTTGCCAAATGGCCAACTCTACCACAAATATCACACTTAAACACATGTGGTCTACAAAAAACATTTGGCAAACTAGAATTCTTTTTCATATCAAAGCAAAACTTTGCCAAATGGCCAAACCGACCATATAGATCACATTTACACACACGTGCATGTTTATGATGAGAAATGGGTGCATGTGTGTGTGTAAAATGTGATGATGAAGTTTGATAAGATACACAAGGAGGATTAAAGTGAACCTTAGTGGGGTTATGTGCATCATAGCAAAATCTAGCAAGATGGCCTTTACAACCGCAATTTGTGCCTTTGTAGACTTTGCTATACATGTGTGCATGATGAATAGGATGTTTAGATGTTTTAGCATGAGACTTAGCACACATGTTCATAAGCTTATCATGATTAACAATACATGTTTTAAGGGTTGAATCTAAAGATGATATGCGATCCTTAACATGATTCAACTCATCATTATGCATACAAGTATTGTTATTAGAAGTAGAACATATAAAGTTATTTATAAAAGAAGCAGTATTATTTTGTATGTTCTCTACTTCTAACATGGTATTATTTTTAACATGAGATAAGCTAGTGATGGATGAGGTTAATTTTTTATTTTCCAAATTTAACATATCATTGTTTTCTTTAAGCACAATATTTTCTTTTGCAATTGACTGTGAAGCTTATGGGTAATATTTCTTTAGAAATTTACCATTGATAGGCATCATAAGTTTGTCACCATTTTGAGTAATAAGGCAATAAGCTCTATTTGAGTAGACAGTTTATACTACAAATGGTCCTTCCTATTTTAGCTCAAACTACCCTTTCTTCTTAGAGTTCAAAATTATTGGACACCGAACGGCAAGAACCAAGTCGCTTTCTTTGAACGTGCGGTATCTAACCTTCTTATCAAATACTCTAAAAATCCGAGCTTAATAAAGCTCGATGTGTTGCTAAGCTAATATTCGCTTTTCATCAAGCACTTCCAATTCTTCAAGACGTCGGCAATGACTCTCTTCGGTCGTCATACCAATTGCGAGTGCTATACACAAAGATGGAATTTGGATTTCCAATGGTAATACGGTTTCACATCTGTATACCAAGGAATATGGTGTCGCTCCTGTCGGCGTACGAACCGTTGTGCGATAAACCCACAAACTTTGACCTAATTTCTCGTTCCAATCTCTTTTATTCGTCGAAACCACCTTAGTGAGAATTATGACGATAGTTTTGTTAAAGGCTTCTGCTTGCCCATTAGCAGCAGGATTATAAGCCTTTGAAGCCAAATTCTTGATCCTGAATTTATCACAGAATCGGGTGAAGGCTTGGTTAACGAATTGAGGCCCATTGTCATGAATGATACGCCTCGGAACGCCGTACCTATATATGATGTGATGTTTTAAGAATTTAACAACATCACTCGTCTTAACTTCTCTCAACGGGATTACTTCTGCCTATTTAGAAAAGTAAACAGTTATTGCTAATATGAAGCGATGTCCTTTGGAAGAGGTTGGTGTTACTTGTTAGACCTTAGAGGGGGGTAATTAGGGTCTTATGCTAATCTAATCCGATTTTATACCAATTAAAACTATTAAAAAGTTATCCTAGCAAGAATGAAATACAATAAGATATATGAGCTAGGATAAGCAATATGAACAAGAGATATATCCTAGCAATAAGATATACTATGAGATATATGCAAGGATATATAAACTAACACAAGGGTGATAAAATCAAACTACAAATGTGATAGGGCAAAATATACAAGAGTAATAGGCAATTGGCGATATAAGATAAATGCATAAGCAAATACGCCAATGACAAACTCAAACACACTCAAATGATCATGGAGTTCGGATCTTCCGTCCTACGTCTAGGCTCCCCACTCCCGGGGAGAAATCCACTATCACAACCGGGTTTTTTACGTTTACTTGTATAACGTTTACACCACACAATATCGGTTTTCAACGTTCACCGATCAACGTTCACACCTCACACTCTCACTCGGTTTTCTAGCTCACTGAAAACTTTACAACAACACACTCGATTTTTTAGCTCATCGAAAACCTTACAATCTCATAATATAACAAATGATTTGTTCTCCACAATAGATGAGAACTCAATGTAGGCTCACACTTAGTTACAACTCTCACAAACCCATATATACTATGTATGAAAATACGATAAGCTCATGTGGGTGAGTGTAAACAATGAGTGAAATAAAATCTAACTCAAATAGCAAACTAGCAATAATAAGAATATGAAAATCAATAATAAAATTGCTAGAGAAAAGAATTAGAAAACTTCTCTATAAACACAAAGAGAGGATAATGAGATATTGAAGATGAACTCCTCAACAATTAATGTAAGCTCCTCTTTGTAAAAGCAAACCCCAAACTTAAAACAAACTAAACTCTTTTAAAACTTTTTTAAAACATTCTCTTCGGTTGTATGAGAACAGAGATCAATGGGGAATTTATAGCCTCCCAAAACCTCAGCCAAAAACCTCAAACAAAAGACCAAAAACCCACAAACAACAGCTGCAGAAAATAGCCGTTGGGAAATGAAAAGACAGAGTGGCGGTTGACCGTGGAAAACTCGTGGTCAACCGCGAGCCACTTTCGAGGCTCAGAAAATTACAAAAACTTTGACGATCGACCGTGGGGGTCGATCGTGGGAATTTTCGAGCTGACGATCGATCATGGCGGTCGACCGTGAAAGTTGCTACTGCCTACTCAGAAAAAACAAAGGCGCGGTCGACCGTGGCGATCGACCACAAACTGATATATGAAATACATAGTTTTAAAACAGATTTTTGATTTTAAAAGCCTGTTTAAAAATATCAAATAAATTTAGAAAAATGTAAAACTTTGGGAAATAATTATAGACATGATAATACACATGCTACAAAAACTTGTTTTTAAAAAGGACCTCCCAAATGAAAAATATCATTATTTTGCAAAATAGTCCAAAATATGAAAATGTGAACATATGAGTTTTGACATTTTAGCTTAACCATGTTTTGAAACAATAAAAAATGATTTTATAGACTTGAAGAAAGATGTAAACTATTGTTATGAAGTATATAAACAATGAATATAGTATTTTATCAAAATATACATATAATACATTAAAACATGATTTCATTGAACTAAATAAAATTGATATTAATAAAATCATATATATGCATGTAAGTATGAAACAAGAAATATATTTTCAATTGTATTCAATTGTTTCATATTAAAACTTGAAAACTCAAAACCATATATGTATATATATAACTAAATATACATAGAAACCAAAACTTAACTTATGTATATATATATAACTATATATATATAAATATATAAAGAAACCAATAAAATGTGTGTGCATATTATATTGAGCTTTAAGTACCAACACACATAATATAAAACCTAAACTAAATTTCCCAAGCTTGATCTTGATCTTTAATAAACTTGACTTGGTACACTTGCGGATGAAGCTTGAACTTGAATCTTTAACTTTAAATTGCGTATGTTTTACTCCACAATTCCGCCAACCTCTATTGGATATGATTGTGAATGCGTAATTCCATCCATCCTCCAACATATTATTTGCCTATAATAAATAACAAAACACAAACACTAGACAAACAATATTAGATGTAAATTGTTTATAAATTATCATCAAAACAAGAAGGCCAACATTACTGGGCCAACAATGTCCATTCCCCATGTTTCAAAAGGTCATGAAGTGGTTGACGGATGAAGATGCTCAGGCGGTTGATGCATGTAATTAGCATGTATCTAGCAGGCATAGCATCGTTTAGCATAAGTGACAACATCTTGTACCATGTTAGGCCAGTAATAACCCAATCCGCATAGTCGATCCCACAATTTAGGACCAGGCTGATGAGCTCCACAGATGCCATCATGAGCTTCTTTAAGAGCTTCTCTTGCTTCTCTATTTGACAAATAGCGAAGCAAAAGACCATCGTACGACTTTCGATACAAAGTCTGGGATTGAGAATCATAGTAGAATCTAGGTGATCGTCTACGAATAGATTCTCTTTCCTTGATATGTTCAGGCAACAAGCCGTATAAGACATAATCAATGATCGGAAATCGCTAATCCTTAGGTTCGAGCGTTGCATGCTCATCTTCGATTGCGTTGATCTGTAATGTATATTTTAACTTGAATAATTGTCTGCTTGTCACTATGATTTGCTGGGTAGTTCTCTCAAGTAGAGCTAAGGTAGCCGCAAGTGATGCCAATGTATTAGTATAGGTATTCGTGAGACGGGGTATATGGTCGATGTAGAGGCCCTCAAAGGAATCAGTCAATGCGATTGCTGCAGTATGGTAAGGAATGAGGTCTTCATTCCTAACTTCATATTCTCCCTTCATTGATTAACAATGAGTTGAGAACCACCATACGCTTCTAAATGTTTCACCCCTAGCTGTTTAGCTATATCTAGGCCAACCAACAAAGCATTGTATTCAACCACATTATTAGAACACGGCTCTGTTAAAGAAATGGCGCGTGGGAGTATGTGATTTTGGGGAGAGATAAAGACGACCCCCACTCTAGCTATAACCCAACCGGTAGAACTTGTCCTTGCTGCACTACCGAAGTATAATTGCTATACTTGCTCTCTAGAGATGACATTTGCTTCATACGTCTCATCTGGTATGTACTGGTACAATTCGGCATTTTCTTTCAGTGGGTGATTAGCCATAAGGTCACAAATAGCCTGCCCCTTCACTACTTTTTGAGGTTTGAAATGAATGTCATATTGGGAAAGCAACAAAGCCCATCTAGCGAGACGCCAGTTCAATGCACTGGGTTGTGTCATGAATACCCGAATAGGATTGATCTGGAAAATGACATGTATGGTTTGCCCAACCAAATAATGTCGCATCTTCTGAACTGTGAAGACCAGCGCCAGACATTCCTTCTCAATAAGAGGATAACGAGGTTCAGCACCCGATAGAGTCCAACTGAGATAGTAGACAGCTTGTTCATGGCCGTTTTCATCATCTTATGCTAAGAGTCCTGCCAATGCATGATCTATAGCCCGAATGTATATCAAGAAAGGTTTACCTGACTTCGGTGCAACCAATATTGGTGGACTGGAGAGATATTGTTTAATCTCCTCGAATGCTTCCTGGCAGACCTCATCCCACATGAAGGATACTCCTTTCTTCATTAGTTTTGAGAATGGTTGGCATTTCTCTGATAGGTTAGAAATAAACCTGTGAATATATGCCAACCATCCTTGTAAGCCTCAAAGCTCCTTAAGATTCCTAGGATGTGGTAGCTCTTGGATGGCTTTGACTTTGTCTGGGTCTAGACGAATTCCATTAGCTGTGACCACGAATCCGAGAAATTTACCACTAGCCATTCCTAAGAATAACTTAGTTGGATTCATCTTCAGCTAGTGTGCTCGCATAAGATCAAACATCATTTTCAAGTCGTACAAATGACTTCCCTTTCATGACTTTTAACAACCAAGTTATCAACGTAACATTCTACAGTCTTCCGTAGATGTTTTTGAAAGATAGAGGTCATAGCACGTTGATAGGTAGCACCAACATTCTTCAATCCAAAGGGTATTACTGTATAACACTATATCCCTGAAGGTGTTCGAAAGGATGTGTGCTTTTCATCATCAGGATACATTTTGATTTGGTTGTACTTTAAGAATCCATCCATAAATGACATCCTTTAAAACTCGTACGTATTGTCAATAATGATGTCCGTGATAGGTAAAGGAAAATCATCTTTAGGACAAGCCGAATTCAAATCTTGGAAGTCGATGCACACTCGAATCTTCCCGTTCTTTTTTAGAACAAGGACAATATTGGCTACCCAATCAGGATGTTTCTCTTCACGGATAAATCCTGAGTCGATGAGCTTTTTAACTTCAGCTGCAATCGCCTCCATGATTTAGGGCTGAAATCGCCTTTGTTGTTGTTTAACAGGCTTAACGTTTGGTTTGATGTTTAATCGATGCATATTTGATGTTTAATCGATGCATAGCCACTTGGGTATCAAGCCCAGGCATATCCTTGTAGTTCTAGGCGAAGACATCAATATACTCTCGTATTAGGGTAATAAGGTCTTCTTTCTCTTCTGGCGACAGGATATCGCTTATGAATATGGGTTTTGGATTAATCTCGTCTCCCATGTTCACTTGAATCACCTTGTCGTCAGTAGGGGGTTCACGTTGTTCAAAACGATGTTCCCATTATATACCCAGCTGTCGGCTTAGCGGATCATCAAACAGAAGTAATTGGTTATCTTCTTGATTTTCCATAGGAGATGTTGAAGTTATATTGGCCATGAGTGCCTTGAATACAGCTCCTGTGCTGGTGTCGAACTCCCAGCAATTACATTCAGAAGATGAGGTGTAAGAAACTTCATCTGACTCTCCTTTGGTTCCAAAATGCATTATAAATGGTGGAGATTCATAACCTAACCCACTATAAGTTTTGTGATAATAATCCTCCGACCTTCCTTCCGGGACATAAGCAGATCGTATTGGTGCCAGAATCCCTCTGCCAAAATTTAAGCCTTCTTTATGGATGAAATCATATCCCATATTCTTCATAAGCCTTCGGGTTGTTGGAGTGAAGTACGAGAATTGCGGATCTCTTCGGATTCCTCTAAAAGAGTTTGCACTGGGTCGTCACTCTTTCCAAAGATGATGTCTTTTTGGCCATTAACCTTAGCCGGTACTATGAAGATTGCTTGCGAAGATTCGATTTGTTGTTGATTTGTCACAAACGATGACTTAATTGGCATGTATACATTTGATTCAGCATATAACTTGGATAGTGGACCCATCACCACATTGGAGCTTGTACCTGGCATGTTAGGATTTAATTTATCATGCGATAAGTAAGCTAAATCATCATTATTATTAAAAATAACTCCGCTGTCCTCATAGACAGGTTCATTTACATCCAGATTCTCAAGACCAATTACGACGGGTTCTATGTCATTAAAAACAAGACCCTGTTCGTACTCAGGCTCGATATCAGTTTCATTAGTGCTATCTGGTTCTTCGATCAGTGGTACTTCAAATGGCTCACCATTAAGGTAATGGATAGAATCAATAAAATAATTCTTCACCCCCTTGAATGGTTGCTTCTCTGCGACCACTGTTTTGACTTCACCACTCTCACCTATATATTTCATGCATTGGTGTAGAGTTGATGGAACAATCAGATTGTTATGGATCCATGGTCAACTCAATAACAAATTGTAAGACGTCTCCGTATCGATAACATAGCAAATAACGTCCGTCTTCAAGTCACCCATCTGGCATTTGAGTTTGATTTTGCCAAAGGGGACAAGTATTAGAGGCATTAAAGCCATATATGGTGGTTCTCGTTGTTGATAAACTATACAGAGGAACTCCAAGGTGATGAATGAGACTTAGTGCTATGATGCTCAAAGCAAAACCAGGATCAACCTGAATTATGTCTACCCAAATGAAGCTAATGTACCCTATGAAGTACAACGGTCTATCATGTTTTGGGTTTCTCACGTGCATGTCTTCTTGAGAAAAGGTGATGCACGACATTCATCTTCGAAAAATTTGACAACATTGAGGACAAGCTTCTTCTAGCATTGCTCCGGCTGGATTTGGTGGAAAGTGAGTGAGGAAAGCTTTATTATCTGCTAATGATTCACGAAGAGCTTCTCTCGTCGATCGAGATAAACATAAAAGCTCAAACAGTGTAATCATCACCGGGATGTTAGCTAACTGAGCTAGCACATCAAACCAAAAAGAATCTTTCGAACTCTCCAGCACATCCTTCCTGAGTGCTTTGCTGTAACGAAGTTCCTTAGCTTGAGTTTGTTCTGTTACTTCTTTCCCTGATTTGGGTGGTGCAGCTACTGTTTCAAAATATTTCTTCAAATACTCCTTTCCCCCGTGTGTTTCTGATTTCTGTGCAGGTTGTGTAGTGAAGGCTGGCTACTCATTTTCAGAACTGCTAAGTGATGCAGTTTCAACCCCCTCATCTGGGATGGCCAACACAGTGTTGCAGGATCTTCGCGAGGCTCTAGGCTTCTTTGAGTTTGCCAATGTCCACTGTTCGTCCATTAGTATGTCAGGATGAACCCACACCAATTCACCTTTAGGGATAGTGTAAGGGACCATTCCTTTCTCTTTCTTCTGATGTGGGTCGAAGTTCACCCCTCTCGCCTCTGCTTGAGGAATTGGTTTCATGCCGTCTTGTACTTGCACCTCGACGAAACCTCCAAACTGAAGCGAGACCATATTCACGGATACCTTCTTTTGCTCAGCTTGAAGGGTCATCACGCCTGCGTCTAACATAGCTTGAATATTGTCTTTCAGGATGTAACAAGCTTTGCTTGGATGATGCACCATCCTGTGGTACATGCAAAAGTTAGGATCATCGGTCCTTGACACTTCTGCGTTCCGTTTTACCTCTGGCAGCTTGATCTTATTCATCTTGATCAAAGATATAAGAATGGAAACCACATGTTCATCCTTAAAATCATATTTCTTCTGAAAACGATTGTCGAAGGTATTTCCCTTCTGTTTGGTAGAGGATTTTGGGGATGGAGCTGTCTCAACAGCTGAGGTGTCTTTCCCTTTTGATTATTTCTGGGAATTATAATTGCCTTTACCACCTCCCTTTTTAGGCTGGGATTCTTGAAGTTCTTCAGCACTTATCCTCTTGAGCATGTTTTCACCTGCTCTCCTTGCCAAAACATATCTTTCCATGAACGGGCTTCAATAGTGCCCATCTTGGATAAGATATTGATAGAAAGATTGTTGCGGCACATCTCCATGAGAGTAGCTTCAGAAACTTGATCGCGTGAATGTAACGATCGATTTTTGAATCTCTTGACGAAGTCACTGACTGATTCTGTCTTCTTTTGCTTCTCAGACAATAGTGTAGCCATAGACACTTCAGTGTCATCATCGAAGAATCGGGCTAAGAAAATCCTCTCCAAATCTCTCCAACTCTGGATTGACCCTAGCTCAAGTCTGCGAAACCACTCAAAAGCCACCCCTTTCAGTGTGCTAATAAATAATCGAGTCATAATAGGTTCATTACCCACTATATGACTGGTCTACGCTTGGAAGTAATAAATGTGTTAGGTAGGAGAACCATTGCCATCAAATTGTACTAAGTTGAGCGGTTTGAATTTCGAAGGATACGGGATCACATCCCATTCACTTGGATAAGGTCTTGACACCCCCAACTCTTTGAAATTTCCTTGAAACTTCAGTACGTCAAGCTACTTCTGAAAATCTTCCCACTTCTGATCTCGTTCTTTCGTACAAGGATTAGATTCTGCTTCGGACGATTCGAAATGAATCTTCACAATTCTTTCCTCATCATCTTCATCATTGCCATTTTGGTCTTCATCGACAGGTGAAGGTCGTCATAGCCTAGATCCCGAGGCTTGGGAATGAACCTTCTTCTTCTTTTCTTTCTCCTCACGGAGTCTTTCCACCATTGCTTCCAGTCATCTGATAGACTCCTGCTATTGACGAATGGTTGATTGTTGCTCTTCTAGCTGCCACGAGAGCTCTTCCTCTTTTCCTGCCATGTGAGCACTTGCTTTCTCGCTTTGGTCTGTATTGGAGGGTTGAGAAGTAGCAATGACAGAATTTTTAGGTTCTTCATCTACATCATAAGATGTACCCGCTAGCTTGCGGTAATCTAGCGGGATCATTGTTCCAATACGAGAACGAGTGTGTTGGTAAACACCCTAGCTTTCAATGAGTGCCTCTCGTAATCCGGGGGATCTTTCAAAAATCAAAAGACTCAAAATTTTCTGCTGAGACTTTGCTTTTACCCTTGCTAGCCATGTTGATCGTCACTTTAATGTGGCGATTCTTAGATGCTTGTTTCTTAGGGCGAAAGCATCTTCTTCTTGATGATGAGACCGTCGACGGTTTATTTAATCGTTCGAAGACTGAAGGATTATGAGTTGACTCCCCACATTAACATTGGGAAAGTACTGCAAAAATGAGTTTCTCACAGCAGCAATGAGATTGCATTTGGCTCATGCTGTGCTTACGCGTGAGATAATCCCGAAGGTCACCAGCTAGACAACCCACAGTCAACTCTGTCATCTTGCTTTACCCAGGTGAGACCCTCTGAATGATAGAGGTTAACGAACTTAGGTAGACTGATGAGCTCCATCATTCATGTGACGACATGCATTGGTAAAACGAGCTCGACGCCTATGCTTCCTCAGTTGGCTCTTATCCTGAGGTTCATTTTCTTTACGAACGTCAGTATGAACCGCTTGTTGAAACTGTTGAACCTCTTTTTGAGGATGAGGCTCGTTGTTTGGGGCTACTCAGGTACGAGGATGAGGTTCATCTTTTGGACATTCCTCATTCACTTAACCCTTGTCAGACTTGTTGACTTTAGGTTGATCAACCCTCGGTCAATAATGAAAACCGTCTAGCGAGACCAAAGCTCGAGCCCTACGATGAGCTTGATTCTGACGCTGACGTTGTCGAGTACGTCTCGATAATGAACCAGTAGGAACCTTTGCCTCAGCCAAAGCTGGACGAGGTTTGTTTTCAAAAGCCATAATTTGGCTAGTAGAAGCCGAAGTTCGGCTAGGTTGCTTCACAACCTATTTCTTAGCCTGACGGCTAGTTTTTGAAGCCTCCTCTTTGAGGGGCTTGGACTTTTCCTCGAGACTGACTTGAGTTGAATCATCAGAAGCCATTTGGGCTGAGGTCTCATACGAGACTTGACGATACTTACGTGTCTTAGTAGGACTAGACTTACTAGAGGAGAGATACTTCTCATATTTGGACTGGTCAAATTCGATGACAGAGTCTCGACGTTCGTTCCCACAGCAATCTTGTCTGACTGCGCCACCACCATCTCGTCAGAAAGAATGGCTGCTCCCACTGTGGTCGCCATCGTCTGTAGGGTCGAAAAATTAACGATTGATTGATTCTCTTGTTTTAAGAAATGTGTTTGATCACTTGGTACGAATCCCTTACAATCACTCACGTTCTCTCTCGATTACAGATGAAGAGAAGATTAATTCAGCTTCTCTTTGTTTAACGTGGGTTCTAGGTAGCAAAAGGATGTTTCCCTCGATGCTTGAGTCGAGATTGCCTCCCATTGACGATCAGACCAAGATCACTAAAGCTTCTCACGTTCGTTGACCGGCTGAAATTGAGGTTCGAACTCCGGATTCATGCGCAGAAACTTTGATCTCTGATGCTTCTTGAAGTCTAAGTCTAAAATCTCCAATTAATCAACAACCAATCCCCCTTTTTCTCTGTAGCCATCGATGGCTATTTATAGAGTTTTAAGCACGTAACTGACGTTCTATAATCATGGATAGAGAGGCGTAACTACCGCCTCCAAATTAGCGCATGTCGTAACGTGCTCCTGAAGATTAGCTCATGTGGCTAACTAGATCTTTGGAGCCGTTACAGGTAAGTCCCACGTGGATGACGAACCTCGTCTTTAATTGAAACGGAGTCCATCAAGTAAGGTGAGCCTCGAGGTTCGTCTTACCAAGCAAACCTTGTAGTAGAAAGCTTCTTCCGACGAATTTTGTCTTTACTGACTTCGTCTGACGAACCTTGTTTTCACTAACAAAATTCACTTCGACAGCTGAGTCGAACTACATAGCAAGTCTTGTAAGTTTCTTTTTGACGAGCCTCATCTTCACTAATGAGTTTTACGTCTGGTAATGAGCTTCGAACCTCGTGTCCAATGACGAGCTTTGAACCTCGTATCCACTAGTGAACCTCGAAGCTCGTATCCAATGACGAGCTCTGAGTCTTGTAGATCAGTTTCATTCAACAATGAGCTTTGTCTTTTGATGTCGAGCTTTGCTGCGTGGCGACTCTCGTTCTCGAGGTTGATTTTCACGAAAGGACAAGCCTCGTCTCTAATTGAGACGAAGTTTGTTTTCCTGACCATCCTTCTCATATTTTGGAACTTGGCATTTTTTTAATGCCTAAATATGTATTCGGCATCATAGCACTAAGTCTAAGAGAGTTCATTCTTTTAGCATAACGTTACATGTGAAACGGACTTAGACAATCCACATGCTAGCCCGACTCAAACAGTAGTCAGTAAAGACTTATCAAATCCGTTGATAGCTGAGGGTTTGCCAAAAATATTATGAATGTTTGCGGGTCCATCAGCTGAATGGATGTGAGCCGTAACGTGACGTTTAAGAGTTTCTGCTCATGAGTAGCGTGTACCGTCGCTAAAGTTTCTCTTTGAAGCTCATCCTCACACAGGTCCTGTGTGGTAAATCTCTTCAACTAAGATGCCTTCGAAGCGGGTGTAGAAAACAACTCATTTACGATAAGGAATCAATATCTCCAAGATTAGAGTTGAGATCCAAAGTATTTCAAAAATTCGTCCCAGTCAACCGCGAACTTTCAAAAACTTTGGAAGGGGTTCTGTAGGCTATCTAAAAATTACTACAGATAGCTGATCCCCATCAAATATCAATGATAGAAGTTATAATTTGATGACTTCTAGAATACTACAATTTGAAAATTTTCACGTAGATCGATGAAGGTTACAATCTGACAACCTTCATAATAACCGATGAAGCTCTAATTCAATAGCCTTCACAATCAATATTGGGAGTTACAATATGATGACTCTCATATTTTTAAGGAGCCAAGAGGAAGGTTACAAGATGACGATCTTTGTAACGCTCTAGCAAAAGAGACTACTGTAGGCATCGAAAATTGCCTATAGGTCTCCACGAACAGCTCAGCGTTAAGAAAAAACAACGAACGTCACTATCCAAATCACAGAAGCTTAATCGACATCGACGAATGGTTGAAGTGAATTGACGGACTACGTGAAACAACGGAGTTTCGGAATAACGAAGATACGGGCTGATCGGGAGCCCCGCGATGTTTACAAAAGACGTAACGACCCTCATGTCTCATTTATTCTACAGATGATCCAATCATTGGAGCTTATAGAGCTCCTCATCGGCTTTCCAATGCACTTTGAATCGCTCAAATCTGAGTTCGGAAGAAGAAATTACGGCAAAAACGGACGATTAGGCGAAAATACGTCTCAACCTTAGGTGAGACACCACGTGGTGTCTCGGCCGCCCAGGTTGAGACACCCTGGGGTGTCTCCAACGCAGAAATGGCCAGTTACGTGGTTTTAACCGACCGTAACCCCCTGGAGCCTATAAATACAGCCCCGGGTCCTTATTTTTTTGAGATCTGGAATTCTCGAGCGTTGGCGAAGCCCTGCCGGATTGAAGATCTAAAGTGTACAAATTTCAGAGAGGAGGAGGAGTAGAGATCAGATCGAGCTCGTCAGCATAAAGAAGAGAAGCTCGTCAGATCTGCAGTTCCTCGGGTCCGTTCCTTAAGATTATCCCGTTACGATAATCTTAAGAAGAGCAATTATCTCACAGTTGCCGAGATAAGCGCTACGGTTTCTCGATTCCTTCGCGAATCAACGAAGCTCTGTCCGATTTTTCAGCAATCAGATCTGATCGACGGTGGTCCATGGACTAACGCGTCCCCGTCACAGGCCAAGATCACACGCAAGCAGCGAGCGATAAACACTCATTGCGTTTGTTTGAAGAGAATTGTAATTTCTTTATTTTCATTGTGTAAAGGTCTTATAAAAAGACTGATTTTTGTATTCGTCGTAAACGTCTGAAGTTTGTAATGAATCCTGCAATGAATCAAATAATTTTCTCCGCAAACAAGCTGGTGACCACAGTGGGAGCCAACAGTTTCACTGCCGAAGCTGTCGTGCCGCAGCCGACGATCAAGATCTCGGTGTTCGAAGAGGTCGAATACGAATTCGACCAGCAGAGATTTGAAGAGTACATCTCATCCTCCTCCTCCAGATCTGCTCCTCCTCATAAGCGCAGGAAGATCTCCTCCTCCCAGAAGATCCGTCGGTCTCCAGATCTGAAGACCAAAGAAGTCGATCTCCACGTCGTCGCTGCCGCAATTGCACCTTGCAACGATCCGCCGGCATCCAATGAGACCAGATCTGCAGATCTGAACTTCTTCGCAATCAAGGAGTCAACTGCTGAAGGCGCGCCAACTCTATCAAAGAGAGCACGTCAAAGGAAACGCCAATGCCTCGCGCGCCAATATGCCAAGGCTTTGGATCAGGTGGATGGATTCCATTACCAAGCAGATCTAAAGCTCAGAAAGCGCCAAGTGGCTAATCTATCGCCACGACCAGCATCGGGATCCTCCTCCCGACCTCCGATTAACGAATGGATTCGTGTCAAACGAACCCACTCCGCTCTCGAGGAGCAAATTCGGAAGCGCCGCGCTTTGCTTGCGCATGCCCAGACCCTTGTGCAAAAAGCACAGGAAATGCAAAAGGAGGGGACAGTTAAGAGATCGCCGAGATCCAAGTAAGTTTGGATGCCAAAGGCCAAGTCAGCGCCTAAGGCAAAAGAAACCGAGGCTACTCTCCGGCCTTTGTCAATTCCAAATCCCGCTCCTATAGATCCCGAACCTCCGGTAAAGCCCCACCGCAACGTGGAATTCCCCAAGTTTAGGACTCCTCTGAAGGATCACCTCAGTTCTCTATCCGAGGATCGAGGCAAAGCACCTATTAAGGAAAGCTTGAGACCGTTGAAGGAGATTCAAGCAAATATCCAGACTGGGGGTCGTACGCGACCTCCTAACAAATTAATTTCTGCAACGGCCCGTTTGGGGGTGCGTGCAGAAAACCAGGAGCCCGTTAAGGTTTCACCCTCACAAAGGTGTGATTCCAAACGTGTGACTCCTGTAGACACCAACAAGGCGATGTTTAATCAGATGAAAACGCGTCAGACGGACGAACGCGTTATACCTGCGAATCAATCTAAACATCCGATAGGTTACTCCGGCCGTAACGTCGATGAGTTGTACTATCGGGCTGGGGGTACGAATAAATCTCAAAAGAGAAGTACCCGGAAAGCGGACTCCCACTGTCCGTTTACCAAACTAATCAGGACAGTATTATCAGTATGTAGCTACCCCAAGACCGCTCCGCAGAGGGTCTCGGTATTCGAGAGTATCTCCGCAGAAGCATTGAAACCCAAATCAAGGCGTTCTAGCAAGAGACGATCGGCCAATCGAGATGACGAACTCCCAGCATTCACCATCAATATGGTCACTAAGGGGAAGTCTCCGATTGCTTCTAACCCCGATTTTTCCCCAGGAAAGAGAGTCAATACGGGGATAGCCCAACTAATGTCTCGGCTTTAATTAGAAGCCGTCGGGCCTGAACAATCCGTAGTCATCGCCAACGTGACTGATAAAAGGAAATCTACCCGACCTTCTGACTCGGACCCCCTCATATCACATCATTTAACTCGGCTACGTGCAGGGACTACTAGACGTAGAGATTATTTGAGGATGACTAGAGGACTATCCTCGGACGATGAAGCGTCGGACGCTTGCTCGGCAGTCGCTTCAGAAGCCACCGTATCCAGTCCCAGACAATCTTGTGAGGTGTTTATGATTAACACCGACGAAGTAGCCAAAATGGTTGAGGATGCCTTGGCCAAGCAGAAAGAGGCATTCAAGATCGAAATAGAAATGGCTATGCAACGAATGAGGGAAGAGCATGACCAACAAATTCGGGCTCTGTCCAATCAATTTGGTGAATCCAATCATCGCAACAATGCTAATCAAACAGATAGCGATTCAGATACGGATGAACACTTTAAGGCTGATGACCCTCCCATTGACCAAAACACTGGGGGTGGTCCCACTAAGGACAACAATACTGGGGGTGGTCCCACCAAAGATGATAATACTGGGGGTGGCCGCATTATTCCTCTCGAAAATTGTCCAAAACAGGATATAGATGAGGATGAAAAGAAGAAGGACCTCGAGAGAAAAATTAACGTTTTAATGTCTACTCAAGAGGTAAAGAAGACCGGCATTCCGTGTCCTTACCCGAAAGAGTGGGATTCGATCCCATATCCGGCGAAGTTCAAGCTGATTAATTTCACGCCGTTCAACGGGAAGGGCTCGCCCACTCAGCATCTAATCTACTTTAAGTCCCACTTAGGCACGATTTCTGGCAACGAGCCCCTGATGGTGCGGTCATTCGTTGGCACCCTTCGCGGGCCTGCCTTCGATTGGTACCGTCGTCTCAAACCCGAAAGCATCAACAGTTGGGAGGACTTGTAGAGCATGTTCCTTCCTCATTTCTTCGATGATGACACCGAAGTGTCGATCAGGACACTCTTCGATGAGAAACAAAAAGATAGAGAGTCGGTGGATACCTTCATCAAACGCTTCCGCAATCAGGCAATGAACTGCAAGGATCCCATCACGGAGGAATTCGTTTTGTAAACTTGTCATAACAACTTGTCCATTAACATCTTGAACGTTATGGGAGTAGAGCCACTCAATACCTGGAAAGAGTTAAAGGTGCACAGAGAGCAGGCCGAACACTTTCTCAGAAGGAGGAAGGTCGAAAGAAGCGAACCGACGGCTAACCCTCTGAACCCGAGTCTCATTTCCCATGATGAAGGGAAGGCACCTACAACAATTATTGACGTTAATCAGACGTCGCAACAGTAGCCCCGAAGACAGCAGAAGGCTCCGGATCAGAGGCTCCAAAGAGAGTACTCATTTAAGGACGAAGACGTTCCAGCCATCTTCGAGACCCTTCTCGAAAACAACAAGATTAAGCTGCCACCCATCGCGAATCAGGAGGAAGCTGACAATATTGCGGATCCGAAGTACTGCGCGTACCACAGGAGGATCCTTCATCCCACTAAGGCGTGCTTTACTCTCAAGAATAGCATCCAAACATTGGTTGAAGTTGGCGTTATATCGCTTAATTAAGTCGAACGAATACTCCGATAAGTATAAGAGTATAAACTGCTCCTTCCTAGACTCCGACAAGTATAAGAGTATAAACTGCTTCTTAACACTCCGAAGAGTATACGAGTATAAACTGCTTCTCAATCCTCTAACCGGTATATGAGGCTAAACTGCTCCCTGATACTCCAATAGGTATATGAGTCTAAACTGTTTCCTACACTTGACAGGAAGTTCCTGGAGAATTTTTTTACATGTAATATTCTTAAGGATAACCTGGTCATGTAACTCACTATGAAGTTAGACCCAGTTTCGCGAAGGAAGCTGGGGGTGGATGATTCATGTAACGGGAAGTTCCCGGAAGAATTTTACATGTAATTTTCTTAGGGATAAACCGATCATTACAAATAAAGTGATAAGCACTAAACCCACCGTTTACCTGGTCAAACCTTAGGACCACAACCAAAATCCCCTCTCGATTCCTCTAATGAACGAGAGGCCCACAAATCGAGCGATCAAACCTTCTTACAGTTAGGATCGTTTTAAACCTCCCACTTGGTCAAACCTTCCTACAGTTAGGACCACAACCAAAATCCCCTCTCGATTCCTCCATTGAACGAGAGGTCCGCTTTCAAATCGAGTGATCAAACCTTCCTACAGTTAGGGTCATCTCAAACTCTCGCTTGGTCAAACCTTCCTACAGTTAGGACCAAAACCACAATTTACTCTCGATAAATAAGAAATTCATCTTTAGTTCGGTAATCAAACCTTCCGACAGTTAGGGTTATCCGAATCTTTTCAATTCTCGGAGTGAAGATCCCACTCTTAGTTTCACCTTTCCGGATTCTGGGGGTGGAGATCTCACCTCGAGTCTCCTTTCCAACTGGAGATAGAATATAAAATTCTTCCTCTTCAGTGTTGGGAGATAAAATATAAAATTCTTCCTCTCCCGCATCGGGTTCGTCTTTGCCCCAAGAGAAGACTCCGCTTTTTCAAACTCCTAAAATCCGTGTCTCACACACACGGGGAATTTTATCCCGAAGCCTAAGTAGGGATACGTCAACGCCTAACACGCGTTGCCGGTTTAGTCTTTCATCGATTGAAGAAGACACCAGAATTCTAGTCTGGGGAATTTTATCCCGAATCCTAAGAAGGGATAAGTCAACGCCTAATACGCGTTGCCGGTTAGTGCTTAACCGTAAAAAGGACAAAAGCCCACATATTCAATATTATGGCAGGTTGTTATTAATAACACCAAAATCCGTACTTCACACGCACGGGGAATTTTATCCCGAAGCCTAAGTAGGGATAAGTCAGCGCCTAACACGCGTTGCCGGTTAGTCTTTTGACGTAAAAAAATAGACAAAAGCCCACATATTCAATGTTGTGATAGGTTGTTATTCATAACACCAAAATCCGTGCTTCACACGCACGGGGAATTTTATCCCGAAGCCTAAGCAGGGATAAGCCAACGCCTAATACGCGTTACCGGTTTAGTCTTTTACCGATTGAAGAAGACATCAGAATCCGATTCTGGGGACTTTTATCCTGAATCCTAAGTAAGGATAAGTCAGCGCCTAACACGCGTTGCCGGGTAGTCTATTCCCATCACCGACAAAGTCTACGTATTCAATATCGTAGCACTAAAAGGGTTAACTCTTTTAGCTTAACGTCACATGCGGAATGGACTTAAACAATCTGCATGCTAGCCCGACTCAAACGGTAATCGGTAAAGGCATATCAAACCCGTTGATGGCTGAGAATTTATCAAAAATTCTATAAATGCGAGTCATTAACGCACCAGCTCCGTTAGTTGGTCTCGTGACTCGATTATCCAACAACATTAAGATAAGATCCACACATGCAGATGAATCAGCTTTAACAGTTGGTCCTGTAGCCCCAACACTTAGGACCACCATGCTCCAATAACTTAAGAGCTTAAACTGTGTATACTCCAGTAAACGTACGAGTATAAACTGTGTCAACATATGACAATTTAAACCCTAGGTCAACGCCAATCAACGCGTTGCGATCAAAAAATCAATGTACAGTGATTCAAAACCCTAGGGTCAACGTCAGTCAACGCGTAACCCTAGGTCAACGCCGATCAACGCGTCGCGATCGAAAAGTCGACGTACGACGTCCAAAACCCTAAGTCAACGCCAATCAGTACACTGCAATGAAAGAGCCGATGTGACGGAGGTGGTCAGTTCAAAGTCAACTCGACGACGCGAGCCAAACTTAACTCATCAGTTTTAGATTTGAGACTTCGACGACGGCCAGCCGATAAACGCAGCGCCGAAGGAATTTCAGCTATTCGTCAAAATATCGAATAGACTGAAAATCAAAGGAGTCAAGGATTGAAGGTCTTTTATACCGATCGAAGGCTAGACCAATCACATCCAAAGTATTTCAGCCTCTTCTATAAAAGAAACAAGTCTGGAACGCTTTGGAGGGGGTATCTGTAGGCATCGAAAATTGCCTATAGGTCTCCACGAACAGCTCAGCGTTAAGAAAAGACAACGAACGTCACTATCCAAGTCACAGAACCTTAATCGACGTCGACGAATGGTTGAAGTGAATCGATGGACTACGTGAAACAACGGAGTTTCGGAATAACGAAGATACGGGCTGATCGGGAGCCCCGCGATGTTTACAAAAGACGCAACGCCCCTCATGCCTCATTTATTCTATAGATGATCCAATTATTGGAGCCTATAGAGCTCCTCATCGGCTTTCCAACGCACTTTGAATCGCTCAAATCCGAGTTCGGACGAAGAAATTACGGTGGAAACGGACGATTAGGCGAAAATACGTCTCAACCTTAGGTGAGACACCACGTGGTGTCTCGGCCAAGGCCGAGACACCCTAGGGTGTCTCGACCCAAGCCGAGACACCCCAAGGTGTCTCGGCCCAGGTTGAGACACCCTGGGGTGTCTCCAACGCAGAAATGGCCAGTTACGCGGTTTTAACCGCCCGTAACCCCCTGGAGCCTATAAATACAGCCCCAGGTCCTCATTTTTTTGAGATCTGGAATTCTCGAGTGTTGGCGAAGCCCTGCCTGATTGAAGATCTAAAGTGTATGAATTTTAGAGAGGAGGAGGAGTAGAGATCGGATCGAGCTCGTCAGTATAAAGAAGAGAAGCTCGTCAGATCTGCAGTTCCCCGGGTCCGTTCCTTAAGATTATCCCGTTCCGATAATCTTAAGAAGAGCAATTATCTCACCGTTGCCGAGATAAGCGCTACGGTTTCTCGATTCCTTCGCGAATCAACGAAGCTCTGCCCGATTTTTCAGCAATCAGATCTGATCGACGGTGGTCCACGGACTAACGCGTCCCCGTCACAGGCCAAGATCCCACACAAGCAGCGAGCGATAAACACTCGTTGTGTTTGTTTGAAGAGAATTGTAATTTCTTTGTTTTCATTGTGTAAAAGTCTTATAAAAAGACTGATTTTTGTATTCGTCGTAAACGTCTGAAGTTTGTAATGAATCCTGCAATGAATCAAACAATTTTCTCCGCAAACAACTACAAATTAACGGTCTCTTCAAATCAAAACGCAGATATCTCTAAAACCGTAAGGAATTTGAGAAAATAGACAGGAGCAAACCAAACCCTATGGGTTGGTTTGGTCAGCTCCGTCTTGTCGAGATAGTCAATTTTCATATATAATTCGTCTAATTCCGACTTCCGATTTGAAAGTTATAACTTGTTCTTCACAGTAAGTTTTGTTTTGAAGTCCGTCTACAAGACTAGACTTCACCTGAACATTGGACTTCGCCTGAAGCTCACCAAGCTCGCCTCAGACTTGCCTTTACATTCTAGAGTCAAAAATACACAACCACTGCATAATCTAGCCGCAAACGTAGCTCAAACCTAGCCGCAAACGCAGCTCAATATAGACGCTAACGCAACTTCCAGACGCTGCCAACGCAACTTCCAGACGCTGCCAACGCAGCTTCCAGACGCTACCAATGCAACTTCCAGATGCCGCAACGCCGCTTCCTAACGCTACATTCAAACACAGAATTCATGCCTAGCAACGCAGGACCTATGTTTGATTCATTCAAACACAAGTTGAACGGTTCCAAAAACCGTTTTCTCCCCACGATTTTAGGGATTTCCGCCCCACTTAGGAGTGGATTAATGGGGCAGTTACACCCCTTAATCTCCTATAAATAGCTAAAATTTTAGCTTAATGAAACCCGGGTCCTTTGGAGGGGAATTCTAGAGAATTAAGATCGGCATAAGGCTTCTTGGCAGAAGAAGGATCTCGGCAATCTTCAGACCCTCAGAGTTGTTCTTGGTGCTTTCATCAATCTTGACTTACAAACCGATTTCGGTTAAATCAATCAACCCTTTTAAAGAGTTCTTTCAAAACTCGTTCTGAGCTCTCAAACTCCTTAAGAGTTTCAAACTTACCACGCAAGTTCGTCCAAGACTTCGAGTCAAGAGGCGAAGACAACATTTCACGAGGTGAAGCATTTGGATCGATAACGGAAAGCAAACTCGACACAAATATCGAGGGAGGCATTCCATCGACATCAAGAAGAACTTAGGTTAAACAAAGGGAATTGTCTTTGTCGATCCCTTCTCTCTTTTGTAAATCGGGAAACCGATCGAGAAGATTATAATTTTTTTTCTAAGCCAATTAGAAAGAGATTGCATTGGGAGAATTGTAATTAATTCTTTTTCTTAGTCTGTTAGAGAGAATAATACAAACTCGATTCTTCATTTTCTTCTTCAATTTTCCCACCAAACAATATCATATTTTCCAAATACTATGTTAGGAGATATAAATCGATAGCCGATCTTTCTAATTGCCAACTTTTATAACTACTTCGATCTTAACACACATCGAGGAACCTTCCTTCGCCAATGAGGTTTTCACACGTGTACTTACTTCCCCTCTAAATAACTATCTTAACTACCTTCACTGATAGGATGGTGACATGTGTACCACTTAATTGCCAAGAATAATTTCTATAGATACTCCAACCTACATCAAGTAAAAGAAAGACTCTTTTTCTAGGCTCGGCATTGCCTACATTTAATCTATGATCCCTACTCTAACACCAAACCTGCATACCTGCTGTTTTGACCTTTATCATCAAGAGTCTTACATAGACATCGAAGCAGCATTGGTGAACATCCCACCATCATCAATCTAATGCTATTTCTGTGTTACACAGGCAATCACAAACACAGATTAACATCAATCATCTAGGACAATCAAAGGGCTCTCAACAACGAGTCCCATCTTGCGAAATCAATCTATTAGGTTTTTCCTTGCATCAAAAAAATCTAATTTAAACTAAATAATAAAAAAGTTTCCATTGATAAAATAAATAATAAGTCAAGATTTGTTAGGGTAACGGATCTTTAGACTATACTATATTAAGTAACATCTCAGGAAATGGACAGGATCTCTATTCATACCAATTTTTACCAAGTTTTCTAAGTTGACGGTACAACAATACGAAATAATCCTGTCACTTGAGACTGATTAATAACTCATCTAATCATTAAAAACCAGGTACATTACTCTGATCTCAAGTTTATAAACATTGCTCTTCATCATTAATTGCCTTTAGCATAAATGAATTGTATAATATATGCCTAAGTAAAAATGCTCGCAGGAACCAATATTTATCTCCTATATATTACATTCATGTACTAGAAGTTTGCCAGGGGAACAAGAGAAATATTCGGTATCTCATGGTTTTGTTCCGACTGGAAACTTGCTTTATGGAATTAATTAATTGACCATATCTGTTCATATTTGCCTAACAGTTTCTATCTATAAAAACATGTATGTTTCCTGTCTAACTAGAATATTTTCCTAACACAAATTTTGACAATCAAACGGAATAGTAGTTAATAAAATATAACAAACACAAATGGGTGACTGATTATTAGCTAATAATTAAGAAGGTTTGTGTTAGAAGTATGATATATAAGAGTAGATGATGGTTTTAAGTAGATATGAATGAACATGATGTTCAATAAATGTTATGGGTATAACCGGTTTTCACGCTTTGGGTTAACGTGATAATGCCAAGATCAGCAAACATGACTCAATGAGGTAACCCACTTAACCTGTCAAAAGTGTGAGATATTTGCATGTTAGATCTTGGATGGGGGGGGG
>BQKN01000534.1:0-10682 GCA_022839385.1 Asparagus kiusianus | reverse complement strand
AGGGGGGGTGAGTGAATAGGGTTATGCAAATATTATGCCAAAATAAAATAAATCTCTACATAATTTCTAGATATGCAGTGGAAATAGTTACGAAATAAATAAATAGCACCACAATCATAAACTCCGAGAATTTTATAGTGGTTCGGATAATTACTACATCCACTCTTCCTTCTCTAGAATTGGCTTCTACACTATTATAAATGTTCTCCTGGATTACAAAACCTAATGCAGTAGGTTTTACAAGACATGCACCCTAGATAACTCCCTAATCTAGTTGTCTAAACCCAAACAAACTATCCTTAGTGTAACTCCCTAGCACTATGCTAGCAACCCTTAGTTAATCACAGCTTATGTACACTAACAACCCCGATAAAAAATGATCATAGAACAAAAAATTGTTTATCACACACTAAATATCAATTAAGCACAAATTAAAAAGATCTTACAACCCTTTTTATGATCAAACCTTTCTTCTGAAGATGAAAGATAGATCTCGAATACGATGGCGAATCCCGCGATCCTAGGGCAAAAACCGTCAATGTTGCAAATGAGAAGAATTAGGGATGATCCGGATGATGAACATAACCACTTATTCAAACCATAATGTCGTCTCGCTCTTCCTCTCTCTTTTTCTTCTCTCAATTAGGTGTCACACCCCGACACTAAAACGACACATGACTAGGCTAGCAGCACACCACTTGGAGGACAACCGAATCCAAATAACATACATAAGCCTCTAATTTGCATGCTATTTCTTTTTCAAAATATGAATTTATAAAAAATATTATATAAAAATCACATACTTCAGGATCTTGTGAGAAATATTCAAAAAATTAAAAAAAATTTCCAAATTCAAAAATAAAACCAACATATACTTGTATATCCATTATTCTTGACTCAACCAGCTGTCTGCTCCAATGACCTATAATAGAAAAGAAAAATATAAAACTAAAAAATTCAAATCTGTTAGAGGGGATAACAGCATGTACTGCCAAAAGGTAAGATCCGAAGGATGGAATAGCAAAAATATAATTCACCATGCAAATAATATGAAATGAACAAAAGCTCAATAGGAAATAATCATCAATGATTCAGAATGAGATAGTATAAAGAATTGAATAGGAGTGTAGAAAGATATACTAGGGGTGTCCATCCGGGCCGGGCCGGCCCGGGAAACCGGGCCCGGGCCCGGGTGACCCGGGCCTGGTCCGGGCCCGGGCTCGGGCCTGAGCGGGCCCGGACCAGTTTTTTTTCCCATTTTTTAATTTTTTTTAAATTTTTAAAAAAACATTAAATTATAAAATATACATAAAAATTGCAGAAAATGACATAAATTTTTTTAATAACTTGAAATGACATAAATTATAAGTGCAAAAAATTATAAAAATAAAAGATGATAAAAATAATTTTTTTATTAATAATCAGTAAATCATTACAATTATAAATTTATTTTGAAATTCGTCGTATCATAATAGATTAGTAAATCCCAACTAGCTTGGCATCTACTCACCCATATCACTATCATTTGTAACTTTTTTTAAAATAATTCATTACAAATTTAAAGCTAAGAAATAAAAATTACAATTTGATGAATATTATCTAATCTTTATATCTATCTGCTAGTCCCAACTCTTTAAATTTATCTTCAATTATAGCAATCTGATCGATACCTTGTGTTCGCTTCTCGTACCTCCACCAATCTTGTAAGCACATCACTGCTTGTAGAGTATACGGATCTAAGCATGTCCTGTGATCGTCGATCAAACGTCCTACTGTGCTGAAGGTGGATTCCGAAGCTACCGTCAAAACCTACACTGATAGTAAGTCACGAACCATGGTGAAAAGTATAGGATATAAAACTGATTCATATACTCTCCACCATTGTCAAATATCTAAAGCATTTCCTTGACATTTAACTAAGGAAGCAGAAAAATATTCATCTAATTCAGAAACCTCTAATCCTGAACCAATTCCAGATCCACTAGTTAGTTCAGCTACCATTGCATACCTATCAAAACTTACACTTTTACCTCGACCTGGGCTCGAAGCCGAAGGCACTGAAGCTGTAGACTGTTGTGCAGCTACACCATGTCTAGCTGCATACTCATCATAAAATATTTGAAAATAATTTCTAATAGATAAATGATGAGAAGTAGCGGTAAGGGTAGAACCATCATCTAAGTCTATAATCTGTCTACCATACAATCACTGTAATAAACTTCGAAGACCAATATCCTTCAAACATGGATCAATAAGAACCCCCAAACTAAAAATATAAGGAATATACCTAAAATACTTATTAAATTTGCTCTCAATTTAAAAAATTATATTTCCAAAAATATCATCTATACAATATTTGGCAAAAAATTTTGATTATTTAAAATTTTTAAAGCAGCTAAAGTAATAGATGGATAATAACAACCAGATAATAACATAGTAGCATCATAAAAAACTTGTAACATCTTATTTAATTTACATATAATTGTCCATTCAACTTCACTTATTCCATAAGTACTACCAGAGCTAGAACTAGAAGCATAAAAATTTATAAAATCATTTATAATTTCTTTATATTCTATTGCTACACTTAACATTGTATATATGGAATTCCACCTATGGTCAACATCTTTTGGAATTAGTCTAGGCTTATAATTTTTTCTTTTACAACATTGTTTTCATCTTTTAAATCTTATTTCAGAAGCATTATGCATATTAGCAACTGTTCTAACCTTTTCTATCATGGGTTTAATTTCAAAAAAATGCATTTTAAACAATTAAATTTAAAATATAGCAGATACATCTAACATGAAAAAGGTTACCATGACATGGCAATGACAGAGTTGTTTTAATAAAATCAGCAGCTACATTGTTATTACTTGCATTATCTAGTGAAAGAGAAAATATTCTTTGATCAATTTATAGTTTCATAAGTTCTTTAATTATTAAATTTGTAATATTAATACCAGTGTGTGACTCTTTAATTGCAATAAAAGAAACAACTCTTTTAAACATTTGCCAATTTTTATCAATCTAGTGTGCTGTGATACATAAATAACTAGTTTGTACTCTAGATATCCAAATATCAGAAGTTAAAGAAAATTTACAGTTTAAATTTTTAAAATAAGAAATTATTTTTCTTTGTTCCTCCTGATAATATTTTAAAATATTATGTTGACAGGTTTGACAAGAAAATTTTGTAAATGCAAAATAAAAACCATCTCTAAACAAATCTTTAAATTCATCATCTTCTACTAATATAAAAGGCAGGTTTTTAAGAACAATAAACTTGATTACGTATTTCCTAGCTCGGGCAGCATCATAATTCTAAGTACCGAGGGTACCAGAAGAGGAGGATTGAAAAATCATAGACTGTCGGATATACCTTAAAGATTCTGGTATTTGTTGTGTTTTTTTATATGGCTTTTGAGATGGTTGATGCCGCTCTTATGATGAGCTTGGAAAACCTGGCCGCACAACGCACATTTTGCCTTCTGGGAGATGATCCTACCGTGTTCATCCTTGGTGACGTCTATCTTCTCAAAAAAATTCCACACATCAGATCTTAGCCTTTTAGGAGCTCTTGGTGCAGTAGATTCATCGCCACCAGATTCAGGATTAACACCGGTAGGAGAAGGAGTAGTTATTGTAGGAGGACTCATTTCTAGATCGGTAAGAGATAGATGTTGCTATTCATAATGAGATCCAGAAGCCATTTGATAGAAGTATTAGAAAATATAAGAGATTATAAGAGAGTATAATATTGTATAAGAGAGTATTAGAGAGAAGTAGAAGAGTTTTGGTGTGAGGAGAAGAAGTAAAAACCCCCCTCTATTTATAGAGGCAGCCCCTAGGTAAATGACCAAAAAACCCTCATATTCTAGCCGTTTTTGACCGTTTTAAAGGGCAAATCGGTCAAATGGCTAAATATGAGTTCCTATTGAAACCCCTGCACATAAGAAAAAAAATCAAGAAATATAAAGTCCCAGACTCCCAGGGTCTAAAGTTGGAACAGTCTCATTTACTCTTTTCTCATCTTGACCATGTGATTGAAATAATGAATTAAGTTATTAGAATTATGTTTGTGCTTTTGCATGCAATGTTTGTGTCCTGATGCTCCAGCACCATGAAAACCTACTAAACATGATGTCTAAACACTAAGAGACTGTTAGGTGTCACGAAATTGTATATTGCGTATGGTAATCAGCTAAATTAGTTTCTCTGTAGTACAATAAAATCAATTAACATACTCCAAAAGCTTGACACCACTTCACCTAGAAACTCAAAGTATATACCTAAAAAGATATATTACCTAACAATCAGGTTTACGAGTCTGGATCTTATTTCCTTAATGCTACTTATTATTGCATATTGCAGACTACTAATCAGCACTAGTCGAAGAGGGAGGAGGAGGGAGGAGGAGGGAGAGGATGAGGAGGATGAGGGAGAGGGGGAGGTTGAAGAGGAGGAGGAGGAGGGAGAGGGGGGTTAGGAGTAGGAAACTGTACGATTTGATGAGGGGGTTTTATGCAAAAAATTCCATCAACACTGGTCAAAATAGTAACTTCGACTAAATTTAAGGCCTATATGGCGCCGGAGTGGAGAAAATATACCAATCTGACAAAACTAAAAGAAAATTTACCAACTTGTCACCAAGCCTCGAGAAAATATACCAATCGAGCCATTTTGCCTCACTCATTACGTGTACATATACATATATATAAATCGTACCAGAATGTGCAAACAAGTTGCAAATTCCTGGAAAATGATAAGGGCACACCCCCAACCACATCCCAAACCACACCCCCTCTCCCATATGCTACAGTGCACTGGGCCCTACATGAGATTTTAAAATTTTAATTTCTCATGTGGGGCCCGATGCACTGTAGCATATGGGAGAGGGGGTGTGGTTTGGGATGTGGTTGGAGGTGTGCCCCTAGTGCCACCCCAAATTCCTAGCACAATTAATATAATATTACTTTATTTGAAATTAAATAATAATATTGGTCAATTTAAGGTGTACAACAAAATCTCAACTGGACAATCCAAAATGGGATTTCGAAAATAAACTCTTCAAGATGGCCAAATCACATCTCACACCTTACAAAGAAAAATTATTTATTCTCCCCCATTTAAAATCCACGATTTTTATATCAACTTATTTTAGGGCGATTACACATGATATTGTCTAATCTTAGCTTTTCTATATTACGTGACTAATTATGGAGTAACAAATCAAACATAAAAGCTTGGAGGTTGTAAATCCCCACACTCACAATTTACACATTGCCACTCAATACATAAAGTGTAGTATACAAATTCTAAAATTTTAAAAATTCAAGATTTAACTATCCGACCTTGTTATCTCCTCTCAGTGTATCATATCCACAATCCTGTGGGGAATAAGTTTGCACCTCTTACACCGTCATCTCAACTAAAACTTACCATGTTGATCGAGACAAATGTTCGATATTTAAACTCCTAATTTTTGTG
This sequence comes from Asparagus kiusianus, assembly GCA_022839385.1. Taxonomy (NCBI): domain Eukaryota; kingdom Viridiplantae; phylum Streptophyta; class Magnoliopsida; order Asparagales; family Asparagaceae; genus Asparagus; species Asparagus kiusianus. The sequence continues at coordinate 5,192 of BQKN01000534.1, read as the reverse complement.
GGTTTGCATGTGTAATCTTAAAGGGTGTAATTATTATTATCCAAAGTTGAACTATTTTCACAAGAGTCAGCATATCGTATAACCCATTTTATTTTAAAGAAACTCATTTTCATATTTAGCACAACTCCATGTTGATTTTGAGCTCACGACTCAAATTTAATAGAAAAATTATATTTTCAGACTTTTTGGTTCAAAACAATAATTATCCAAACATAACTCAAAAATGTCAAACAAAATTTTGAACAAACTCAAAACATAATAATAAAGGTTTGTACAAAGTTTTATTATCATCGAAAGTCATACAAATAAGTTATAGGCTCAAACGACTTATAAAATAATAATAAAACAACTATGCACATTTTTAGGCATTTGAATTATCTCCCCACATGCCTGTATTTTGGACTAGATGTCTGACATCTAGGATAGTACTTGTGATTTTAAAATAATAGAGAACCAAATTTAAACAAATCTATGCATATACGTCTAAAAATTCATCCAAACGTCTGAAACTTGAACCAGACGTCTAAAAATCTATACCAGACATCTAAGTCTCGGTTTTCAGCAAAAAAATTTTATTTCAACCTAGAATTTTCTTGTACCTTTCTTGTGTCAAACTCAAGGATACTTATCTATACTATTTCAACAAGATATCACATAACTAATATTTATGGAACAAATATCATTATCATAGAATCTATAAAACACAAATTTCTCACATAGAGTTCTGTAAAAAAAAAAAAGAAACTTGAGAAACATCGCTGAAACTTGCTATATTCATGTAAAATAAAATTTAGCACATAGAACTATCAACATCTAGCATATAATTAAAACATGGATCACTGGTTTCATAAGATATTTACAACTCTAGGATCGATATTCACAAGCTTGCATGTTTTTCACCAACAATAATGATATAAATCATGAATTCTTGAAAGATGAGATAAGATACAAATATAATGGATCAAAATACATTTATCACAAAGGAGTTAAATGTATTTAAGAGTCAAATATGCAAAGAAGCAATATATTACTTGCTTGAGGGTTTTTCTATCAAAAAGATGGTCTTAGGGCTAATGAAAAATACTTCAGAAAATCTCATTTTACTTCTTTATGCTTGGCCAGCCCTCATTGTGTCAAAATCTAAAAAAAATTATGATTTCTAGGTTAATCCATAGGATTTTTGGCTAATGGGTTGATTAACAGGTTTGACCATTTTGGCTTAAAACCCGTTAGAACTTTTTAACACATAAGCCCCTACAAGAAACCTCTATTTAGAAAATTAAATGATAGAGGTGTCTCTAAACTAATAAACAAAATTGAAAATTAAGATAGAAAAGATACTTATCAATAGCGACCTATCAACAATGATCAATGATTGAGATTAAGTCTCAGCAAAGCTAGAGATTCCACCCAACATCCATCCGTAGGCATACTACTCATTAATGGGCATTTTGCTCATCGCTGAGCAAAATCCCTGATCAATGGAAAAATGGTCTCTATCAAAATTCTCCATTGAAATGAATTAACAAATGGGTAATCGATGAGTATGTGCCCATTGATGGAGCTGCTTGCAAATTCATTGATTTGATTTGAAACTTATATTTGTTATCACTTATTTTTGAATCTTTTATTTAGCACCCTGCACAAAAATCTCAAACACAATTAGTAATAAATTTAAGTCGGTTATTATTCAAACAAAAGATATTGTACGGACAAGGGCATAATGATCTCCCTCTTTTAATAATAACAGATCGAAAAAATTTGATTATGCTTGAAATAAGTTTGAGATAATAATGAAGCATGAAAAATTATGTTACGTGAAAAGACTAGTGTGATGCACGCTCTCCCTACAAATATGCTATGAAATGTGAATGCAATGCATCATAGCATTTCATACAATAAAAACAAGCAAGAAAATTGCACAATAAAAAATTTCAACTCAAACCAAATTTTGTCCAAAAATTCTCTCCTTTTTATTATTAGCTAAAGAATGAGAAATAAGATTTCCAAAGGAAACAGGAGAAAAGACATGCAAGCAAGTCCACATATATTTAAACAAAAATTTTGGTACGAGATAAATATTATAAATACATGAACAACATTTTGTTTAATCTCTTATACAAACCGCACAATCCAAAAACAAATGAGTGGAATGATATTGAGAGTGTGAAAGTCAAATAACAAGAAATATATATATCCTATCAAGAATATATGAGTAAAAAAAGAAAAAAATGGACTAACTCAACCTTTACCAGAAAAAGGAAAAAACAGGAGAAAATACTGTTGGGGAATTTTAGTCACCCCGCTTGCTACAATATGTGCAACTTCGAAGCCAACCCACAATTAACAAGATATAAAATGAACACAATCAAGAAAAAAAGAACACCGGGATTTACGCGGTTCGGTCGACCAACTTCGACCTACGTCCACGGGGCTACAATATGAGAAATTCACTATGTATCAGGAAGAACTACAAGAGAAATCACTCAACTCTTGTCTCTCAATCTCTCAACCTCACATACATAATCAACTATAATGTTCTCTCCAAAACCCACTCCGTGTAATCTTTTGCACGGATAAAGATCACGAAACCCTCGCCTCTCGCATAATATTCTAGAATCAGGCTACGCCCTCTACTAACCCTAGATTACAAGAATATTGGCTCTCTCTACTATATCTTCTCTCTACTCTCTTATTCTTCATTTTTCCTCCAACAATAGAATAATATATATAGGGAAACCAAAACCCTATTTCTAGCCAAACTTCCTAATTAGAATAGGATTCAAACTCCTAATCATGATAGAATCCAAACTCCTAATCATGATAGATTTCTAACCCTATCTAATTCTCATAAAGTTCTACAAAGAATCAAAGACACAATTCCAACAATATCCATATTGGATTTGATTTCCAAACTCCCTTTAAGATATATCGTCGTCGTCTTGAAACTTTGCCTCTCCCGCTAGAGTTTTCTATTTCTTTTGCACTTCAAATCGAAGCAGCTACACTCCTAATAAGAACACCAAGAGATCGTCGCCACCTCTGACAATAAAAGCAAATCAATTATACTTGTCCACCCAACTTGAGCCTAACAATAGCCCCTTACATGTTGTCCTTGTGCTCCACTTGCATCACTCGTCTCAAATCATATCGGTGCACCTCTCCTACTCCACACTACGAGCCAGGTGGCTCTATCTATTCCATCATTTAGCTTGGACCGAATATGAGCGCTCATCATCTTCAAGTCTAATGCTACCATCTCCATTATCCTGTGTGTCACTCGGTCGTGCCAGCTTGTAAGCTCCACCTAATCTGGCATTGTCCTCCTCGAGTCTGCATACCAACCAACTCCTACTCCTTATCAAAATCAAAATTCAAATTAGTTATTGTAGAGATTATATTTTATAAAACCGATGCCAAAAAAGAACTCAACACGTTGAAAAACCTAGGAATGACTCATTGATCACCAAAATTCGCCTACAAATCCTTGATCAAAAGACAAATCAATCTTAACTGTTGGATCAGTGTGAACAATATCCCATGTGCTACAGTGTCTCTGCTACAATATCCCACTACAGTCTCAACCGCTATGCCATTGCTATAGTAATTTTTACTTTTTCTTTTTCTTTTTCTTTTCATCTTGATTCTTGTAACATCGATCTTCAATCTTGCACGACATCGTCTTCTATCTTACGAATTCGCTCCCAGATCCATCATCATAGCTCTAATACCACTTGTTGAGGAATTTTAGTCACCACACTTGCTATATGTGCAACTCCGAAGCCAACCCACAATCAACAATATATAAAACGACCACAATCAAGAAAAAAAGAACATCAGGATTTGCGTGGTTCGGTCAACCAACTTTGACCTACGTCCGCGGGGCTACAATACCAGAAATTCACTATATATCATGGAGAACTACAAGAAAAACTACTTAACTATCGTCTCTCAATCTCTCAGCCTCACATACATAATCAACTCTCATATTCTCTCCAAAACACACTCCTTGTAATCTTTTGTACGCATAAAGATCAGGAAACTCTTGCCTCTCGTACAATATTCTTGAATCAGGCTACGTCCTCTGCTAACCTTGGATTACAAGAATATTGGCTCTCTCTACTACATCTTCTCTCTACTCTCTTCTTCTTCGTTTTTTCTCCAACAATAGAAGAATATATATAGGGAAACTAAAACCTTATTTCTAGCCTAACTTTCTAATTAGAATAGGATTCAAACTCCTAATCATGATGGAACCCTAACTCCTAAGCATGATAGATCTCTAACCCTATCTAATTCTTATGAAGTTCTACAAAGAATCAAAGACACAATCCCAATAAAGACATGCAAGCAAGTCCACATATATTTAAACAAAAAATTTGGTATGAGATAAATATTATAAATACATGAACAATGTTTAATCGCTTATACAAAACACACAATCCAAAAACAAATGAGTGGAATGACGCTGAGAGTGTGAAAGTTAAATAACAAGAAATATATATATACTATCTAGAATATATGAGTAAAAAAAGAAAAAAATTGGATAACTCAACCTTTACCAGAAAAAGGACCAAAATATTATTCTATCAACTCAACCATACACCATCTCTAAATATATGTAACATCTAGTGTAAGATAGATACAAGTTAAGTTTTGTATTTACCAAAAAGAAAGTCCATAAAGTGTGGGTCTTTGATCATCTTTTAATAAATATACTTGATTATGTATATTATATATGAGTGTGGATCATTGGTCATCTTCTAATAAATATATTCATATTTTATTCTGAATTTTCTATTAAGCATGGATGCACATTAGCAATCACATAGATAAATTAGTAATACAATATCTAAATGAAAATATGTGCTTAAAAATCCACATGTATAAATATTACATATAACTGATGTTAAGAAAAATTGAACCACATGAGTGTAAGAGTGTAGTGTGATGAAATGAATTCACAATAAATGAGTCCCCATCATATCAAAATATGAATACTAGTATAAATAGATGTAAAAACTGATAGACTTGTTACTGCATAGTTAATCCAATGTAGCAATCAATAACAAGTTTCATGGTAATCATCTTAAAAACACGTAGGTACATGGATAGAGATTTAAAAAAAAATAAGAAATAGAAACAAAGAAGAAAAAGAAAAGAATATATATTTTTTAAGATGATTACCATGA
>BQKN01000531.1:154160-168825 GCA_022839385.1 Asparagus kiusianus | reverse complement strand
TATCATCCTATTGATGAGGATTGATAAGTGGATTTGTCAGAGGTGTAGTGTTAACGTGACAAATTATGAGTGATGCGAGTTGCATGCATACTCAGTGAAGGTGATGATCGTCGGAAGTGTAATGTTAACTCGACGATGCGAAAGATTCGTTACTCTTAATCCAGTAGATTCCAAGTAACCAACCCCCAGTCTTGATTAAGACTTAGCTGGGGAAGAAAAAGAGGTAGACAAGGTACATCGCCTAGTGAGACACTATCCATGAAATCGAAATAGAGGCACATCACCAGGTAGGCCATTGACTATCAGAGGTAATTGTTAACGTGATAGTTTTGTAGACCTGCCATCCTATTAAAGAAGATTAGCAAGGTGATGGACTATCAGAGGTAATTGTTAACGTGATAGTTTCATGGAATTTCGTGGTTGACAGAGGTAGTTTATTAAACGTGACAACTCAGAAATTTTATTATTCATAATCCAATGAACTACAAATAAACCAACCCCCAGTCTTGAACAAGTGCAGGGGGGAAAAGAGTAGATATGGCACATCGCCTAGTGAGCCATTATCTAACGAGTTTGACTATCAGAGGTAACTGTTAACGTGATAGTTGTTAGACCCGCCATCCTACTAGAAAGGATTGACTTCAGCGGCCGTAGTATCTTCCGGTTCTGACTGGGAAGAGTGAGCTTGGTTCAATTGATCAGGAGAAGATTGGGCTTGGTCCGATTGCTCGGGCTGATCCTGCCTATTTTGTTCTTCAGCTTTGATCCTGGCAATAATCTTTTGAGCCTGTTCGCCTTGAGAGATTAGTTGTCTCCAGGAACAGCATTCTGCAACTCCTATTCTAGCTAGGATGTTGGTCTGCAGGTTGTGTCGACAGGTCTCCACTAAGGTAGACTGTGTCATACCTGTCGGGCATCGAAGAGCCATGTTTCGAAACCTTTTGACGAAGACTTTGACGGACTCTTTCTTCTTCTGCTTAGTGGCGAGAAGGGTCTGGATGGAGACTTCTGTATCCTCTTCAAAGAATCTTGACAGGAAAAGTCTCTCTAGATCCGTCCACTTTTGGATACATCCGGCAGGCAGTTTCCTGAACCATTCAAAGGCAACTCCTTTGAGGGTGCCAATGAACAATCGAGCCAGTATGGCGTCATTTGATATCACATTTCCAGTCTGTGACTTGAAATGATAGATATGTTGGTTCGGTGATCCCGTGCCGTCAAAAGGTTGAAGCGTCGGGACTTCGAACTTTGGAGGATAAGGGGCTGCATCCCATTCGGCAGGGTAGGGTCTGACAACACCCTCATCTTGGAGCTCGCTTCTGTTGGCAATGGCGTTGAGGCGGGTTTCCAATTCTTCCATTTTGGTAGATTGGAGATTTTGCTCGTTCTCCGTCTCTCTTCCTTCATCAGAGGAAGATTCCAGGTTGTGGGCTTCTTGGTCAGAAGTCGTGTCATCAACCACTTTTCCCTTCCCTTTGCTTGTGTGAGGTCGGGATAAAGACGCTTTTCCTCTCCGGGAAGATTGTTGCCTAGGTGGCGAATCTGTCTTCTGAGATTTGGCTTTGTCTGTAACGATTTGAGTCAACAAGGCCATGAGTTCGTCGAGGGTCTTTTGCTGTGATTTGAGCATGGCCTCTTGCTCATCAACCCTCTTTGAAAGATCTTCAGAATGTTCTGTCATGTGGGCGAAGCTCTCATGCCCAACAAAAGAGCTTGATGATTGGGACTCCGCAATAGCTGAGTGTTCGTCATCGGAATTAGTTCCTCTGGCTAAACTCCGATAGTTGATAGGAGGGATGACTCCTGTTCGAGTCCGAGTGCGTTGGTAGATTCCTTCACGCTCGTTAGCGATTTCTCTGACGCTTGGAGAATGATCTGCCTCTGATTCGTCAGAACTAGGGGTTGATGATCTCCCTATGCCAACCATGTTAGAAGTGACTTCAAGGTATCCATCCTCTAAAGTCTTCTTCCTGTGAGAATGTCGCTGATTATTGAGCACAACGACGTTCGTCGGTCGGTTGAACGTCGACAGCAATTCCCGCAAGTCAGAGACTTGGGATGAACCTCTCACAGATCGTGAGGGTAGAGATGGAACCCCCTGTCCGTTAAAGGATGGGACTGGTTCTTGGTAAACATGAATTTTAAATCCATGTTGACTTTTTTGAACACGACGAATCACATCGCGTTCCAAAGAAGGAACACGAGGGTCGTGTTTAGCTTGATTAACGCAAGACCAAAGTCTGCGTTTTGTTGATGAAACGCACCTTTGGAGGTTGCGTTTTTGTTGGTTAACGCGGTTTGTAAGCCTGCGTTTTGTTGATGAAACGCACCTTTGGAGGTTGCGTTTTTGTTGGTTAACGCAGTTCGTAAGTCTGTGTTTTGTTGATGAAACGCACCTTTAGAGGTTGCGTTTTTGTTGGTTAACGCAGTTCGTAAGTCTGCGTTTTGGATCTTGAACACACTCCTGAGAGTTGCGTTCTGCCAGATCAACGCAGTTTTGCGCTCTGCGTTTTGATGTTGAAACGCACCTCTGAAGGCTGCGTTTTATTTGGGAAACGCACTCCTGAGGGCTGCGTTTAGCTTGGCTTATGCAGAGCTCGTGTTGAGGCTCGCAAACGCGGAGTTCGCGTTGATTGGAGGATCGGCTTTTTGGGAATTGTGCCGAAGCTAAGTCTTCTCCTTTAGGGAGGGGACTGTATGAACAGTGCAACCCCCATGGGAGAAAGTCTTTAGATGAGTTGACCGTAACTGGAGCTTTAGTCTCCTCGGAAACTTTGTGGATCTTGCGCATAGCTTTGTGGCTAAGGAATCCAGAAGAGAGAGCCTCCTCAAACTTGGCTTGATCGAACTCGATGATCAGAGTTTCAATGGTCGCTCCAATGAGCATGACGTCGGATTGCACCACCACTTCTTCGTCAGAGAAGCTCTTCCCCAGCAGAGTCGCCATCTTTTGTTTGTTGGAAATTTGCAGTAAAAAGACAATGAAAGAAAATTTGACTTGTATTCTCTCAAAATCAATTACAATTTGGATTCCGATTACAAAAGAGAGGAGAATGAATTTGACTCTCCCCTTTATTTAATTCTGGGTTCTTCACGGTGGCGATGGAGTGCCTCCCTCGATTGATCGCGTCGAGTTTGCTCTCCGTTGACGATCCGAACGTCTTGATTCACTGGAACGTGGTCTTCTCCTCACGATTTGACGCTGTGGAGAACTTGCGTGGCAAGTCTTAAAACTCTGACCGAGTTTAGAAGAACTTACAGGGCAAATTTGAAACTCTGACCGAGTTTAGAAGAACTTGCAAAGCAAGTTTTAAAACTCTGGACGAGTTGATAACTCAGATCGAGTTTGAAACTCTATGAAAGAGTTGATTTAAACCGAAAGTTCGGTTAATAAGCCAAGGCCGAATAATCTCAAAGGCTTCAATAAAAGCCTTCCAAAATGATTCAAGAGCTCCTTCAAGTCGCTGATCTCCAAAGCTCCTTGTTGCTGCAGAAAGCGGCAAGATGGCCAATCAGGGATCCCCAAAAAGTCAGCCCAAAAAGAGGATCTGAACTCAGTTGAGTTTTGAGGTATTTATAGGGGATTAAGGGTGTAACCGCCCCCTTAAATATCTCCTTAATGAGGGTTTAATGGGGTGTAACTGCCCCTCATAAATCTCTCCATGATAGGTAGTGATCCCCTAAAATTTTGGGGAGAAAACGGTTCTGGAACCGTTCAAATCGTGCTTGAACAAGTCAAAATGCTGAAATCAGCGTTCTGGGCCCGAACTGTGCGTTTCTGGACCTGAAAACGCACAGCTGAGGCTGAAAACGCACAGCTGAGGCTGAAAACGCACAGTTGGTGCTGTTAACGCACAGCTGAGGCTGAAAACGCACAGCTGAGGCTGAAAACGCACAGCTGAGGCTGAAAACGCACAGCTGAGGCTGAAAACGCACAGTTGGGCCTGAAAACGCACAGTTGGCCTGAAAACGCACAGTTGGCCTGAAAACGCACAGTTGGTGCTGTTAACGCACAGCTGAGGCTGAAAACACACAGCTGAGGCTGAAAACGCACAGCTAAGGCTGAAAACGCACAGCTGAGGCTGAAAACGCACAGTTGGGCCTGAAAACGCACAGTTGGCCTGAAAACGCACAGTTGGCCTGAAAACGCACAGTTGGCCTGTAAACGCACAGTTGGTGCTGTTTTTAGAGATTAACTCTGCGTTTTGATGTTATAACGCTGGTTTGACCTGTGCGTTTTGACTCTGTAATGCAGAGTCGAACCTTAGGCGGGTTTGGCGAACTTCAGGCTAAGTCCAATGTCCCGACGAAGTCCAGTATTGCAGACGGACTTCAGAACATAACTCGCTTGTAACTTTCGTCTTGGTTCCTTGAAAATATGAGAGTCGTCGGATTGTAACTCCCGATGTTGATTGTGAAAGCTGTTGAATTGGGGCTTTCATTAGTTGTTGTGAAGGTCGTCAGATTGTAATCTTCTACGTGGAAATCCTCAAATTGTAGCCTTCTGGAAGTCGTCAGATTGTAACTTTCATCATCGGTGTTTGATGGGGGATTAACTATCCATTGTGATTTTTAGACAGCCTACAGTATCGGATCATTTGATACGTTCCCCTCATAATGACCTTGTGCAAGTATTATTTCGGAGAAAAAGTATCTACTGAGTCTGGTCCATGGCGTTTAATATGTCAAGAAATGGATACCAATCCTCAGATTTATACACAAATCATGAAGTCTAAAGAACAAAGGGCTAACATGCATGTAGTGCATATTTAATAGCATTTATTTGATCCACATGATGCTTTCTCTGAAAAAATATTGAAATTGTTGAATAATGGCATAGCCTTTTTCATTGATATTAGGAGATATTTATAGGATTACAAGAGAATCAACTAGTTACATAAAATCTAAAACTACCGAATTAGTTATATAATTGTTGAAACTAAAAGGGATAAGTGAGTTGTCGAGATATTAACAAAATATCATACAAAAAGAAAGAATCACAGGGCGGTGTCGACTGACACCGCAGGACGTGTCGACTGAGACCGCCTTTCGTGTCGACTCAAATGGTGTCGACTCGTCTCGTCTCATCTCGTCTCATCTGGTTTGGTATCGTTAGAGCATGTCGACTGACTCCGTAGGACGTGTAGACTAAGACCACCTTTCGTATCGACATAATGGGTGTGGTCTCATCTGGACTCGTCTGGTCTGGTCTGGTTGCAATTCCTTAATATGCTCCCGTAAGTTGGAGCTCCTTGAGGAGAGACCAATCTTGATCAGCAGGTTATGAAAACGCGTGCTGGGTAATGGTTAGGTGAGTGCATCAGCTCGTTGGTCCATGGAAAAGACATGAGTGACTCTTAAGATGCCTTCTTAGACTTGTTGTCGAATGAAGTGAAAGTCGAGAGCAGCATGTTTCATTCGAGAATGGAAGACTTGATTAGAGCAAAGATTTGTTGCATCCACATTATCACAGTAGATTACCGGCTGTTGTGATAATGTGAGCCCAAGTTCGTCAAGAAGAGATGTGATCCATCTCAACTCGGCAACCGTCAAAGAGAACGACCGGTACTCGGCTTTCGCCAATGAGCGAGCCGCTGTTCGTTGTTTCTTCGAACTCCAGGATATTGGGTTTCGGTCAAGATATACAATGTAGGTACTGGTGGATGTGAAGTCATCATTGTTAACTGCCCAGTCAGCATCTGAGTAAACATGGAGAGTGAGAGGTGGTTAATGATGTAACATGATGCCGTAATCAATGGTGCCACATAGATATCTAAGAAGTCGTTTGGTGGCGTTCTAATGGTCTGTAGTTGGGCGATGCATGTATTGTGAAAGTTTGTTGACTGCATAGACAATATCCAGACGAGTAAGGAAGAGATACTGAAGACTCCTAACTATAACTCGAAACTCAGTTGGGTCAGTAAGGGTTGTACACGACTGAAGTGTAAGGACGGATAAGGTGGCAAGTGGAGTTGTGAAAGTGCAAGCATCGGTCATCTTTGTTCGAGCCAGCAAGTTTGTAATATATCTTCGCTGCGAGAGGAGAAGACCTTGAAGGTGAGAAACAACTTCAACTCCAAGAAAATATTCAAGTGGTCCGAGGTCTTTGAGCGAGAAGCAACGTGCGAGCACCGAGATGAAGTCCTGAACTGATGCTGCATTGTTACCTGTAATGATGATGTCGTCAATGTAGACAAGTAACATGATTGTTATGCCATTATCATTGAGAATGAACAAGGAGGTTTTGGCAACTGAGTTTGAGAAACGAGATGCAAGAAGGAACTGTCGAAGCTCATTGTACCAGGCTTAAGGGGCTTGTTTGAGATTGTAGATCGCCTTCCGCAATCTACAGACATGATGTGGGTTGTCAGCATCAACAAAACCTCGAGGTTGAGCCATGAAGACATCTTCAGTGAGGGTTCCTTGTAGAAAGGCATTGTTGACATCGAGTTGACGAAGATCCCAACCTCGGCTGACGGCAAGTGAGAGGACAAGACAAACTGTGGTCGGCTTTACAACCAGACTAAACGTCTCATGATAGTCCACTCCTGGTCATTGGTGAAACCCCTTTTGCCACTAAGTGAGCTTTGTACCTATCTATAGAGCCATCAGGTAGGCGCTTAAGTCAAAAAATCTATTCACATCTCACAATATTTTGCACACCATTGGGAGGTACCAATTCCCAGGTGCCATTACAAACCAAGGCATCAAACTCCTCAGATATCTCATGTCGCCATGTGCTATCTTTGATAGCCTAATTTACACATGTGGGTTCAATATCTGTGATGAGTTGAATAGAGAGGCTAAGTTTGTTGATAGGTTTGTGAATGTTGTTTCGTGAACGGGTGATGATAGGCGAGGTATGGGTCGAAGGTGGTGGTAATTGGCTGTTTGAGACTTAGGCAGGTGGGGGTAAGGTCATGGGAATGGCTGGCAAGTTGCTAGGTGCTGGTTCAGGTATTAGGGCAGGTAGTTGTGGAGGCAAGGTGTTTGTGGGGGTAGATGAGGTGAGAGGTGTGTTGGGAAGAGGGAGAGGGAGGGCGAGAGGTAATGTTTGGTGTTCTACCATATTCGTTTGTATGTTAGAGTCGACGGGCAGGGAGTCACAGGAATAAGCTTCAGATGATGTGTATGAAGCCGGAAGAATGACATGATGTGAGATCCAGGTGTCGTATGTCGACTCATCGGGGTGAGCGAGATGCGGATTGAGTTTAGACATGGGAAACTCAGACTCAACAAATCGAACATGACGCGAGATGAAAGTCTTATGAGTTTATGGATCAAGACATATATAAGTACTCTGTGTAAGGGAGTAGCCAAGGAAGACACAAGGCATGGAGCGACTGGCAAGTTTGTGAGGCGAGTATGGACAAAGTTAAGGATAACACTGGCAGCCAAAATATCAAAGTTTGGAGTAGTTTGGTGGCAACTTAAAGAGTTTATGAAAGAGAGATGTCATATGAAGAGTGGGTGTAGGGAGACGATTTATGAGGTAGACTATAGTGGAGAAGGCATATGACCAGAAGGTGAGTGGTAACACAGCTTTAGAGAGAAGGGAAAGACCCGTTTCAACAATATGATGGTGCCTTTGTTCTGAAAAACCATTATGTTCTGGAGTGTGAGGTGGCAAGGTGAGATGCGAGATGCATTTGTGGATAGATGTGTCGCCAGTCCAATGGATTTGGTGAGACCCATGTATTCCCCATTATCTGAGTAGAAGGTTACTATTTTCTTTTTGAAGTAATTTTCAACAAGGGCTTTGAAGCGAGGAAAAATAGTGACGACATCATATTTACGTTTGAGAGGGTAAATCCATATGTAGTGAGTGAAGTGATCTACGAAAATGATGTAGTATTTATAACCATTGACAAAATAAATAGGCACAGTCTACACATCAGAATAAATAGTTTGTAGAGGAGAAGTAGACACAATTGATAATTGAGAGAAAGGTAGTTTATGACTTTTATTGCAAAGACAGTCATTACAATAAGATTTTTTTGAATTAAATGAATCTAAAGCTAGACCAAATTTAGAGATGATATGATGTTGGATTGGCTCAGATGGGTGACCAAGACGATGATGTCAGTCACTAGAAGACACTTTGACACTGAAGTGAGCCGAAGGACGAGGTGCGAGTTGTGAGGTCGGCCATTCATACACACCATCTTTAGGTTGTCCTTCTAGCAGTATTGTCCTCGATAGTAGATCCTTCACACGAAAGGAAGATGGTAAGAACTCAATAGATGTATTATTTGATTTGTAAAATTAAGATATGGAAATAATTTTTTTTTATGTTAGGAACAAATAAAACATCATGTAATTTAAATGTATGGGAGGATGCTATAAGAGAAGAGGAGCATAAGAGAAGAGGAGCTAATTTTAGAAATATATAACCGAGTACCATCACCGATAATAATGTCGTCAGACCCATCGTATGGAGCATGAAGGGAGAGGTTGCCGAGATTGGTTGTGACATGGTGGGATGCCCCACTGTCGAGAAGCCATGTTGGGGTTTCAACATCTGATGTTGTGGCAACATGCGCCTTTGGTTGCCACTGAGATCCAGTGTGCGAGGTGTGAGTGACGCCTTGTGAGGAGGTGGGTACCAGCTGAAAGAGAGGACACTGAGTGACGTGTGGCCTTATTATCGATACCCTTGACACTTGCCGAGATACGGCCTCTACTGGCGAGATGCGGCTTGTGGAAACTGAGATGGCTATCGTCTTGGAGTGGGGTGTGAAAATTGCGCCTTGTTGGAAGAGGAACGGTTTGAACTATTGTACCTGGTCGACGCAGCGTTAGCCGTAGCGGGGTGCGGGGTTGAGATGGATTGGGACTGCTGAAGTGCGAGTTCCCTAATGATGAGTTTCTCATGAAGCTCGTCAAACTAGATGGGATTAAACGAGATGGGGTTATCCCTGCCTTTCACTATATCAGCGATTTGGTGATAGTCATCATCGAAACCTTCTAAGATTTTCTCAATGAAGTCCTTATGGTCTATTGGTTTGCCGAGGGCAGCGAGGCAATCAGTTTGACACTTGACATATTGCATATAATCCAAAATGAATTGTGATCCCTTTGTGTCTCGCTTGATCTGGTCCTTGATTTGCTTGATGTGACCACGTGTCGGGCGAGCATAGGTGTTGGTGAGAGTTTGCCATGCTTCGCGGGAGGTGGTTACCTGTTGGATGAGAGGGATGAGAGAGAGGGAAATGGAACCGACAAGGGCGCCAAACAACAATTTGTCTTGTTGAGTCCAATGCATAAAATCTAGGTTGGGAGCTTCAACGTTGTTGGTGGTGATGGTGCGAGGAGGACATGGATGAGATCAATCTATGTATTTGTTGTAGATGTCATAACCAATGAGAATGGCCTCAATTTGGAGTTTCCAAGCAATATAATTTGTGGGGGTCAATTTATGGATGTATTGATGGGAAGTGTTGATGAGTTGAACGTTTTGGGTTGGATTTTCTGGGTTGGGGATGATAGTGATCTGAGAATCAGTTGTCATAGTGAAGACTGCGGCTAGGGTTTGCAAAGGAGTGGTGGTAGAAGGTCTAGAACGGGAGGTCTAGAACAGCTATGGTACCATGAAAAAGTATTAAAATTGCTGAATAATGGCATAGCCTTTTTCATTGATATTAGGAGATATTTATAGGATTACAAGAAAATCAATTAGTCACATAAAATCTAAAACTACCTAATTAGTTACATAATTGTTAGAACCAAAAAGGGTAAGTGAGCAGTCGAGATATTAATAGAATATCATACAAAAGGAAATAATCACAGAGCGGTGTCGACTGACACTGCAGGACGTGTCAACTGAGACCGCCTTTCGTGTCAACTCAAAGGGTGTCGACTCGTCTCGTCTAGTCTCGTCTGGTTTGGTGTCATCAGAGCGTGTCGACTAACTCCGTAGGACGTGTAGACTAAGACCGCCTTTCGTGTAGACACAAGGGGTGTCGTCTCGTCTGGACTCGTCTCCTATCGTGTTGTCTTATCTGGCCTGGTCTGGTTGTAATTCCTTAATATTCTTATTACTCTAACTAAAATATAAAGATAGTTTACCATGTTTATTTTTGTTTTTATTTTTACAAGCATTTTCTATCAAAAATCTGAAACACCTTGACTTGAATCTATAAAAGGGAAAATTGTTTCAAGGCCCCAAAACTCAATTTCCATTGTGTTGCAGCCCCCTTAACTTTCCCTAATGTGCTGCAGCCCCTCCTTTTTTAAAAAATTACGTCCATGCCCTTCTAGTCCAAAATCCCTATTTTGCCCTCCCTTCACCTCCCTCCTCCTCCTCCTTTGTCGGTCCCCCTTTCCCCCCTCCCCTATGCCGCCTCCCTCCCCTACCCTCCCTCCTTACCCAGCCCCCTACCTTCCTACCCCATGCCACCTCCTTCCCCTCCCCCCTTCCCCAGCCCCCCACCTTCCTACCCCATGCCACCTCCCTCCCCTCCCCCCTCTCCGCCCCCTCCCTCCCCACCCCACTTCACTCCCCCGCTGCACCTCCCCCGCGCCCTTTCCCCCACGCCTCCCTCCCCTCCCCAGCTCCCCACCCTCGCTGCACCTCCCCCTACACCTCCCTCCTCTTCCTCCGGTCCCCCTCTGCCCTCTCCCCAATTCCGCCGCATGCGCCATCCCGAGGAACTTCGTATGGGCGCATTAGTAAGAGTTAACATGTTAGCTGTAAGAGTTAACATGTTAGCTGTAAGAGTTAACATCCGCTGGCATGAGAAAGAGAAGGGTAAATTTAGGATTTAAGCCAACTGATATGTCTAATCAACTACTGGCATGTCTAATCAACTACTGGCATGAGTTGGAATCATGATGGAGGGGGCTTGGGCATATTTTTTTCAAAAAAATAGGCTAAAGCATATTAAAAAAATAGGAGGGGTTAGGGCACATTGAAAGTTCAATTTGGGGCCTAGAAGCAATTTTCCCTTTATAAAATATAATCACACCAAAAAAAATATTCAGAGTTAAAATTTTAAGCTCTAAAAGGTTAATTATCAAGTAAACTTTTTAGATAACCAGATTACACAAGGCCTTGTCCGGCAAAGGGTTAAGGAGAGTTAACTCTTCTTTAGCATTGCCAAACACACACAAAATTATATAATGTGTGAGTTAATCCATCATAATTTTCCAAAGGTAAAAAATAGTTGAGGCCCTATTTGGCAAAGGGTTGAGGAAGAGAGTTAAGGAGAATGATTAACTTAGTTAACCAATCCGATAATCCGATGGACTAAATTATTAACCTATTAAATAAGTTTTGTTTTAGCCATTGTGATCATTTTTAGTATTTGGGAATAACAAAGATTTGACCACTTTCTTTATAAACAGAGATATTAACACTTAATCATTTTAAATAGGAGTATTAGTAAACCCCTCATTATGAGGGGTTAACTCGATTTAATCTCTCTAGAAGGGTTAACTTAACCCTTCTGCATTTTTTATATTTGGCAATCTATAGAGGGCTAACTCACTTTAGTGTTGTCTAGATTTTATGTGTTTGGCAGGCCATGAAAGGGTTAAGTCTAGGGGTGTGCAACGGTCGGTTCGGTTCGGTTTTTTCCAAAATTTGAACAACCGAACCGAACCGTCTATAATTCAAAACCGAACCGAATTGTTGCAAATCGGTTCGGTGTGGTTCGGTTTGGTTTGTTCGGTTCTAACTTCATCAAATTTTTTATTAAACAACAAATTGTGTTAAAGAAAAAAAGGTATCAACAAAGTAGGAGATTATGAAACATTACACACTGATATAATGATATTATTTTCAACCCATAATGATTCAGAAAATTAGTTTAGGGTTTGAGTTTTTGACTCTTTGGGGACGTGTCGGGTAGGGTTTGAGATCAGAATGGGTAGTATTGCACTATATTCGGTCGGTTCGGGTCGGTTCGGGTTGAAAAGTTTTCAAACCGACCCAAACCGCCCTACTCATAAAACCGATTTTTTCAGGTCGGTTCAGGTCGGTTCGGTCGGTTTTTTCAGTTTGGACCGAACCATGCCCAGCCCTAGTTAAGTCTCCTTAACCTCTTGCTTAAGCCATTGCCAATCGTCATCTGAAGGGCTTACAAACCTCTCTAGAGGGGTTAAAAGAGTTTACCCCTCAAGATAAGGGGTTTACAAATCTACATATTAAATGGATTGAGAGATAACCCTTTTATTTATAAAGAAAGTGATTATAACCTTTTTATTCCTAAATACAAAAAATGACCAAAATAATTAAAGTAAATTGACCAAAATGATTAGAATAAACTAACTTAACAGATTAAAACATTAACTCTTTATCATACTCCCTTTAAAAGCACGAGTTCGTAAAAATCTTTCTATGGTCAATATTACCCTTCACTATTTTAAATATTTTATTTATATCTTAATTTATCTTAATCATAATTATATCCTATCATAATCCTACGTGAACTCCTATAGCTTAACAATTTAAAAACATAATATTAATAAAATATATAAAACTTATTTATAGTATTAGTTTGTTAAGGTAAAAAAATTATATGTAGCTAACGTACTATAATACAT
This sequence comes from Asparagus kiusianus, assembly GCA_022839385.1. Taxonomy (NCBI): domain Eukaryota; kingdom Viridiplantae; phylum Streptophyta; class Magnoliopsida; order Asparagales; family Asparagaceae; genus Asparagus; species Asparagus kiusianus. The sequence continues at coordinate 156,279 of BQKN01000531.1, read as the reverse complement.
ATACTATTGGAAAAAAACGTAAAAAGTTTAAAAACTACATAAAATACCCATAAAAGTTTAAAATTATAAAAACTATACCGACGTTTAAAAACTTAAAACAACAAACATGAAATTAAGAAATTAACTGCAGTTTGTGAAGAATTTAAAATTTACGGTTAACATCTTAATATCTCAAAATTATATTAACACCCTTAAAAGTTTAAATTACAAACAAGCACCTAAAATTCTAAAATTTTAAAACTTGCAAACAACATAGATGAATTCAAGGGATTACTATAATGCACTTGAAAATTTCTAACATTTTAAAACTTAAAACCACAAACATGAAATCAAGAAATTAACAGACTTCGAAGAATTTAAAATTTTTAATTAACACCCTCAATGTCCCAAAAATTATAGAAACACCCTCAAAAGTTTAAATTATGAAAAACAACACTAAAATTCTAAAAAATTAAAATTTGGGGAAACTATAATAGCTTAGCATCAATTGATTATAATTTATAAACATTGATCTCCGATGTTAGTAATATTTATAAGGTATAATAATGCAAGAAATTACATATGGAGAAACTATCAGAATTTTCAGAGATACCATTCAAAATAATCAAGCTATTTCCATTAAAAATAAGAAAGTGACAGAAATAAATCAAAAAAGCACCGACTGAGTTCTATTGAAGAATAATTTAATAATTTTATCTTAATTAAAAAGAATTCTTAATGAAAGATACAAGAAAAATTAGTAAGTATTCATAAATTTCATATTTTGTTTTTCAAATACTAAAGAAAATAAATATTAATACTATAATCTAAGGCAAATTAGTAATGAAAAATGCAGGTATTTAGTTCAGATCTTTGTAAAAATGACAGGGATAAAGAAAATGTAACATTATTGATATATTAAAGTACGAGTTCGGAAAAATGTTTCTATGATCAATATTACCCTTCACTATTTTAAATATTTTATTTATATCTTAATCTATCTTAATCATAATTATATCTTATCCTAATCCTACATAAACTATAGCTTAACAATTTTAAAAAATAATATTAATAAAATATATGAAAACATATTTATAGTATTAGTTTGTTAAGATAAAAAGAAATTATATGTAGCTAACGTACTATAATACATAAAGTATTGCAAAAAACCTAAAAAGTTTAAAAATTATACAAAATACCCTGAAAAGTTTAAAATTATAAAAACAATCTCGACGTCTAAAAACTTAAAACAACAAACATGAAATTAAAAAATTAACAGTAGTTTGCGAAGAATTTAAAATTTATGATTAATATTTTAATATCTTAAAATTATAGAAACACCCTTAAAAGTTCAAATTACAAACAAGCACCTGGAATTTTTAAATTTCAAAACTTGCAAACAATATAGATGAATTCAAGGGATTACTATAATGCACTAAATTTTTTTTGACATTTCAAAACTTAAAACAATAAACATGAAATCAAGAAATTAACAGCAGCCTTCAAAGAATTTAAATTTTTTAATAAACACTCTTAATGTCCCAAAAATTATAGAAACACCCTCAAAAGTTCAAATTATAAAAAAAACTAAAATTCTAAAAAATTTAAAATTTGGAGAAACTATAATAGCTTAGCATCAATTGATTATAATTTAGAAACTTTAATCTTCCATGTTAATAATATTTATAGGATATAATAATGTAAGAAATTATAGATAGAGAAACTATCAGAATGTTCAGAGATATCATTCAAAAGAATCAAGCTATTTCCATTACAAATGAGAAAGTGATAAAAATAAATTAAAAAAACACCGATTGAGTTTCATTGAAGAATAATTTAACAATTTTATCTCAATCAAAGAAGAATTCTTCATGGAAGATACAAGAAAAATTAGTAAGTATTCATAAATTTCATACTTTGTTTTTCAAATACTAAAGGAATTAAATATTAATACTATAATCTAAGACAAATTGGTAATAAAAAATGCATGTATTTAGTTCAAATCTTTGTGAAAAATAATAGGGATAAAGCAAATGTAATATTATCGATATATTAGAAACTTTTATTAGATGCACATTAAAGAATTCATTATAGAGAAAAAAGATGTAGCTCTTAATCTTATTTAAGTAATAAATCAGGA
>BQKN01000531.1:101521-124160 GCA_022839385.1 Asparagus kiusianus | reverse complement strand
CATGGCTTTATGGTTTTAGATCTCAAGTTTTTTATTAGATCTAACAATAAATCTTGACAACTCGCAAAGCTCCCCTTAAAATCAAGATCGTCGTTCAAAATCAACTTTGAAAAAAAAATTCTCTCCCCTATTTCCATTCTCCCATCTTCCTAGCCTATTTTAACCATTTCTCCCCCCTTGTTGTTATTATTAAAGTAATAAATATGAAAAATACATGTTATTGCATGATTTGACAAATAATATAAGTATTTTTCTTAATTTAACAAAAGAAAGTGCTGAAAACCAATAAATTCTCTTCCATGTAAGTATAAAATAAATTTGACCACACAAATTACCACAAAATATGTGGAAACATCATCAGATTAATATATAAGGAGAATAAATACCTCTGGGAAACTTAACAACAGAGGCTAATTCGATAATAAAACTAGCATGCAGTATCTAAGGGTAATTCTTCGCGAAATCATGGAGAAAGTTCAGGGGGGTTAGGGTCTAAAATGGGCCAGCCCATTGAAAGACTTGCTTAGATAATGGGCCATATCTGAATGAAGCGTTTCCATCTTGCATTAATTGGTTTGTTTTAAATTTTGATTAGATTTATTTGCTAGTTTAACTTGTTGATTTTAACTTATATGAGATTCGTACCTTATAATTGGGGGTTAGTTTTCATTTAAATTAGATTTGTTCTTTTTTATTGCTTTGTTTTTATTTAGATTAGATATACGACATATTTTCCCACCACAATAAGGCAGTGATATTTGCACAGACTAAGTAATTATTGACAGGAAAGATTTATTCTCATGAGATTTTGAAAAGGTAATAGATACTTATTTATTTACTTAACAAATATAAACCTACCCATAATTATTAGATGCCAAAAGAAGATTATCTACTCGATTTATATAAGGCCTCTTTTTACATAAAATAATGAAGGCCTTCGCTTGTTTCTTGGTTGCATTCCTCCTCAATCTATTCTCAATCGATGCCACCCTTGAAGAAACATGCAAGAAGATAGGTAAACTGGAAAATGGTATTGACTCAACTTTTGTACAACAACTCTTAGGGCCGTTCCAGGAAGCGATAAAGCAGACACTGTAAGTATATTAATTTTTAGGGGTTTTTGTTTTTCGGCTCATTTGTTTACTCAACTTTATCTTTAAACCCAAGCATTTCTAGTTGTATCTTTAAGCCCAATTCATTTTTTGTATTTGTCTTTAAACCCAATCTCTAAAATACAACACTTTCAGCACTTGTATTTATACAGAATTAAGGTAAAAACCCCAAAATACCCCTTTCATTGCCAAATATAAATCAGTTTCTCTCTCATCATTTTCCCCTTTCTCTCTCAGCCCTAAATTAAAAAAACGACCACGAACCGCCGCCGTGTCGCCCGTCGCCCACCGCCGCCATGTCGACCACGAACTATCGTTGTCGTCAACCACCAACTACTGTCGCCCGTCCCAGTCATCGTCGCCGTCGAAACAGATCTCGCCCATCCCAGTCGTCGCTAGCCGCCGTCGACCTCGTCGTTGTCGTTGACCTCACAGTACCGTTGACCTCGTCGTTGCTCCGACGTTCATCCCAGTCATCAACCGCTGCTCCTTCACAGAAATCAATTGGTAAAAGATTTGACTATGAAATTGATGATTATAAGGGCAATAAATAAGTATTTGGGTCAGTTATGAATACAATGCTTATCCGAATAGGGAATACTTCAATTTCTGAGAATTATTTGACACCCTCAATTGCATTTTTTTTTGCCTCATATCGAAAATAACAACAAATACCCAAAGCCTCCATTTTGTTTTCAGTCTTTGAAGTTTGTTTTAATAAAGGAATTATGTATAATATTGATAGACAACTAAAGTTGCTTTATGTTTTATGGTTGCAGAAAATTCTATCTCATGGTTTTATTACGAATTCCATCCAACGTTGCGAATTTTATCTCATAAGTGTAATGTTCATTGAATCGTTTATATTCAGTCTATTGTTCTTTTGATCTGCTTATATTTTGATTTCAGGATATCAACGTGATCCTCAAGACCAATTCCCTAGATGCTATATGTCAAATGTGATATTCAATATTTTTGTTTGTATAAATATATGTTTGGAAATTAATTTGTAAAGTATTGTCTCAGTATGAAACATGTGGGACTGCTGTTGGAATTGGTTATGTAAAGTATTGTCTTAGTGTTGATGCATCCAGTTTCTTCCCCCTCGATGGAGCACTCATTTATTTTGTTTTGTATAAATATATGTTTGGAAATATATTTTAATTCCGAGGTTTTTGTCTTGTAAGCTGAAATTTCAAAGGTTTGTAAGCTACATTTCAGGTTATAGCATGAAACCTGTAAGTATATGACGTTATTCTGTAAGTATAGCGCGTTATCCTGTAAGTATAACACATATCCTGTAAGTATAACACGTTATCCAGTAAGTATAGCACATTGACCAAAAGTATAACGTTATCATGTAAGTATAGCACGTTATCCAATAAGTATAGCACGTTATTCTATAAGTATAGCATGTTATCCTGTAAGTATAGCACGTTATCTAGTATGTATAACACGTTATCCTATAAGTATAGCACGTTATCCAGTAAGTATAGCACGTTATCATGTAAATATAACACATTATCCATTAAGTATAGCACGTTATCCAGTAAGTATATCACGTTGACCAAAAGTATAGCACATTATCCTGTAAGTATAGCACGTTATCCTGTAAGTATAGCACGTTATCCAGTATGTATAGCACATTATTCTGTAAGTATAGCACGTTATCCTGTAAGTATAACACGTTATCCAGTAAATATAGCACGTTATCATGTAAGTATAACATACATTTATAAAAATTATTAAAATTTGTTACTTTTGATAAAATGTTAGTTAAATGAGGTTTTGTAATTAACCACCAATTAATTTCACATTATTATTTCACATTAGTTGTTTCACACTAATTTCTCATTATTATTCATGAATTCATAAAAATTAGTTAGATTTGTTATAATTAATAAAATTTTAGTTAAATTTGATTTTAGTATAGAATGATAACCTGTAAGTATAGCATGAAATACATTACTTGTAAGTATAGCATGCTATCCTGTAAGTATAACACGAAACCCTGTAAGTATAGCACGTTATTCTGTAAGTATAGCATGAAACCCTGTAAGTATAGCACGAAACACTGTAAGTATAACACGTTATCTTGTAAGTATAACACGTAAATGATCATATATTAAGACAAGCTCCAGGCTTTTCAAAATGTTACAAATCTCAAAACAAAAACAAAAAGATACATATTAACAAAACAAAAAGATCCGTCGCCTTGTAAATGATACATATTAGCAAAACGAAAAAAGATCTGTGGCCTCGTAATTTTCTTAATCTAATTGGAAAAAACACTCCAAATAGTATAATAATAAAACAAATATAACAAGAAACACGATCGGTCGCTCGCAACGAGAGAAATATCTGCGACAACAGCTTCATTAATAAATAAAAAGGCAACATATATCTAATCAGAGCTCCTGCTAGCAGACTTGACGGACTCCTAGACACTGACGATGTAAGGCCAAGCCCTGCGAGCGAGCAGCGGTGACGATCATGCCGGAAGCGACGCCGATGGCGACCGACTGGGCGAGCCCAGGCTTGAGTCGAGCTTCGTGTTGAGGGCGGCGAGGCGGCAGTCGACGGCGATAGCGACAACGACGGGCGACAAGAAACAGCGACGACGGCGGGCGACAGCAACGACAACGGTCACGAGAAGGGGGGTTTTCATTTTTTTTAAATTAGGGCAGAGTTGAAAAGGGGGAAGAAGAGGAGAGAGAGGGGGGGGACTGATTTAAGTTGGGTGTTGAAAGGGGTATTTTGGGGTTTTTGTTATGTTTGTGTATAAATACAAATGTTGTATATACTGTATTTTGAAATTGGGTTTAAAGGCAAAGACAAAAAGACAATTGGGTTTAAGAATATAAAAAATAGTGATTATGTTTATAGGTAAATATGAGAAAACAAATAAGCCTAAAAATAAAAACCCCTAAATTTTAATCTATGTACATCTCTTCTCAGGTATATAACTTTTTTGTTCTTTTTAGAGACAACCCCAATTTGGGGGGTTTTATGTGATAACATGTCAGGGGGATTTATGCGCACTATCCCACGAAGTTTGAGGGTTTTGTGAAATAATCAACCGCAACAATTAATTCTTTTCACCTTGTAATCCATTCACAACATTCCCACTAAACTAGATTCTTTGAAGCCCGAATATTTATTTAAGAGGGTTTTTATGCTTTAAAGTACATGCACATTGCATGTGCGTAAAAATATTTAATTAGGAGTAACTCTAGCATGTTTGGACTACAGTTTTTACTAGGCATAACATATTGTTCTCCTATCACATAAACTCATTCGAACTTGTCATAACATATCTGATCTACTGACGATATGATTGAACTGTGTATAATTGGACTCGGTATTATATATTTGGAGTAAGTATAGTTTTTTAAACCTAGTTTAGCAATTTAAATAGGCAAGGCACATCTTGAACCAGCTTGGTACACTATACATGACGAATGTCCGATGTCTAAGTTAGCATATTTGTAACTTATTCGAGTAGTTATAGTATATCTGGCGTGGAGTATTATTATAATTAAAATCCATTGTTTATGTTTTAAATATCTAGTATTTTTCTTTTACTGCATAAATACGTAACAAATAATAGAGAAGTAATATAAATTGACATTTATTTATAACAATCTGCACGTATGAATTTTGCATGATAAGCATTAGACTAGTTTTTAAGTCCTAGTAGTACATTTAATTACAAAAAAAAAAAACAACAATATTCATATTTAAGTACACGTAAAGGAAACAAACCTCTTTATCGTGTCATCAAATGACACGGCTCTTTCATTAGCTGTTGGCCTGGCAAAAACTAGAGATATCATATCATATCATACTCTCTTTAAAAGTACGAGTTCGGAAAATCTTTTCATGGTCAATATTACTCTTGACTATTTAAATTTTAATTTATTATAATCATAATTATATCCTATCATGATCCTATGTGAACTACTTACAAGTCAATAATTTATAGATTAATAAGCTATAATATATGAAGATTGCGAAAACCCCCAAAAGGTTTTAAAAATTGCACAAAGCACCCTTAAAAGTATAAAATTACACAAAACATCCGGACGTTTCAAAACTTAAAACAACAAACATGAAACCCTCAATATTTTAAAAACTATAAAAACACCCTCAAAAGTTTAAATAATAAAAAGCACTATGAAATTCTAAAATTTCAAAACTTGCGAACAACAAAGACGAATTTAAGGAATTACTATCTGACACCAAAAAGCTAAAATTTGTAAAAAATTCCAAAAAACTCCTTCGAAAATTAAAAAACACAGAAAACCCTAAAATTTAATAACTTATAACCAATATATATCAAATCTCAAAGTTATCAGCAGACCGCTAAAAATTTAAATTTTGCAATAAATAATCTAAAGTTTTAATAATTGTAAAAAATACCCTCAAAATTCAGAGTTGTAAGAAATATGCTGACATTAAAAAAATTATTACCAGCACATGAAACATAAAAATTTCAAGTACCCAACTTAACATTTAAAAATTTTAAAAACACTTTTAAAGTTTAAAAATTTGTAAAACTCACTCTTAAAAATTCAAAATCACGAAAAAGCGACTAAAATTTCAAAATATAGGAAAAAAGTAGTTATTTGATATTCTTTCATTAAGATATGTAAATTTAACTTTTATTTTAAGGTTTTACTATCTTTTTTTGGTATCTAAAAGTAGTCTAATTTTATAAAAAGATAAAGGTGGAGAAGGATTGATGTCGTCTCAATAAAAAATAAAATAGAAGGAATGAAAGGCATTAATATTTTATAGAATAGGTTTTTTGGAGTAAATTAGGAATTTTTGGAAGAGATTTTCATAAACTTTTTTAGTACTTTTATATGCTTATGTGAATGTTTTCATTATATAAAAGTGTACTAGATTTAGTATTAATCTTTATTTTATAATTTTTTTAAAGTCTATCAAGGATTAGGAACAAACTCCATATTATCTTTTGTATCATTTTAGCCCCACTTTTATCCAATCATCTTGTCTTATGAGCTTTAATTATTCATTTTCCTTTTAGAACACTACTTTTTGAAGTGTTTTTTACTTTTACAATACTATATTTTCTCAGGTCAAGCTTGGTTTCATGTTGGTCTCAATGACATGATAATTCAAATTGATTTCGGATTACATTTATTTCCTATTAATTTAATTATCAATATAAAAATTTATTTGGGTGTAGTTCATTTAAACAAATATTAACGAAAATAAATAATCACAATTCTAAAGTTTAGAGATATAAGTAAGCAAAAACCATCAAAGTGGAACTGAGAAAAAAGTTTTAGTAAGGAAATAAACCAAATATACTTAATCATGGTATTTGACCACGTGCATTGCACGTGCATAAAACCTAAATTTTGTAAATAAATGTGAACATTGTTGCTCTTTAAAATTAAAGTTAAAAATTAGAATATTTTGGGAGAAAAAACTATCCTTAATAGAAATCATGTTTTTTCGTTGTGCATAATTTATTTGCATATTAGATAGATCGAATTGTTCATCAATCCTTGACTCTAGATAATCTCAAATCAATGTTAGTAGTTGATAATTACTCTATTTGAATCTTTGGAGATTTTACTCAATTTAGACGCAATTTATTTTTTCAAGGACAAAAGATAACTTAATGTTACAAACTTGATGGGTCTAGTTGCGATAAATGCAATAAATATAACTTTGATCCTATGTTAATATAACTGATAGACGAGATTGATAAGGATGCATATTGTTTGATAGTAAAATTTATGAGCTCATAAGGTTATATCATAATTCATATTTATATAGTAACATATATGGCTCAAGTGGGAGATTGTTGGATTTAAATCCAATATATGGGCCAATATATTAAATAGATATGTATTATGTGCTATCAATCAATTAGTCCATTAAAGTGATCTAATTTAGGATTTGAGCTTTTAATACATAATTAAAGTATGGACCTCCTATGTGTAGAGACTAAAATATAATTGTTAATTCTATGACGGGTTGAATTGATAATTATGAATAATTGATTCAGTTATAAATATGGTTATGGTTACCCAAATCTCTACACAGAATCTCTTTATGATTTCCCATCTTTAGAAGGATTAGAGTTTCTCTAAGGATGATATATACGTAGAAGATTTAGAAGATCTACATCTCAAAACTCAAGAATTACATACTACTCCATGAATTCGGGTATGGTTCTGCATCTTCTTAATTATCTCAATAGTTTAACATGAACAATCCTGGGATTGATTAATGTTTTATCTATTAAAGCAAAAGTTTTCTTTTAATCTAACAGTAAAAGTCTATAAGTAGCTTAAGAGAGGAATCAATTTCACTCTTCCGCGGTCACCACTGTTAGAACTAATATAAAACTATAATCTTTGATCCTTACCATAACTTACGAATTTTGGTGTAATGGTTAGAGGAATTAAATTTAAGATATATAGTATCAGAGCAACCCTGGTTCAAATCCTACCAATCACGAATTAAAAGCGAATTTTTAAAAAATTTATACCGATGTATGAGTCCAAGTTTTGACCTATAAAAAAGGATGCTCAACCTATGGGGACATGTTAGAATTAATATAAAACTATAATTCTTAATCCTCACCATAATTTCAGAGTTTTGATGTAATGGTTTGAAGAACTAAATTTAAGAACCATAGTATTCTAAACCAAGGATTTATTTCCTTTCCCCCCTCTTCAAATGAGATCTCGCCCTTATAGCAACAAACTCAGCATGCACCAACTTCGCACACCATCAAGCCAGGGTTGAGGAGCTGTTGAACGACAAGAACATCTCCGACCAGCTGAGCAAGCAAGCTCTTCATGGCTGCCAAGAAACCTACAGCCTGGGCGTTGATGGCCTCAAGGGAGTCGTTTAATCTCTCGAGTCCGGCCATTTTGATATTTGGATGATCAGAAGTCTTTGATGGCTAAAGAAGACGATGATGCTCTTAAGGTTAGCAGCCTTGCGCTTGCTGTTGCAATTTGTGGTTTATGCTTTTTGTGGATTTTTAAAATCTTGTGGGTAAAATAACGGCATCTCCACATTGAGGGTCTAAATGTGCCACCGACGCAAAATATAGACGGACGTTTTCATAGGGAATATTATATGCAAAATGCGCAAACTTATTGCAGATTTCTACAATTTCTGATAGTTATTGGGGGGTTTAGTGTGATTTTAGACGTTATTGTGGGTTTGCTGCAAAACGTTGAAAGTTCTTCGGAATTCTAGTGATAACAAAAACGAGATGTTTTAATTGTCAAAAACGCGTTATGCTTATAAAGTTCATTATATATAAAAAAGATTTGACTCTTGAAATACTGCCGATACTGAGAATTTTTTGCAGCAGATGATCTATAACCTTCTCACATGTAACCTACTTTAAATATACTCAAGAGAAACGAGTACGAAGCACACAAACGCATTAACGTTGCCCCCGCAAAGCGACCACTAGTGTTTGTTAGTGGGCTAAAATATAAGTACATAACCAAATATCAATGAATTTTTCTAATTTAAAAATTTTCATTAGAGAGTAAATTGAATCAAAATTGATAGAGTTGAATGCAAAAACTAACAAATAACAGAACGAAATCATTTAAATATCTATAAATCAATTAGCTATCAAGTTTAAAAGTTTATGTTAAAGCTTACTTTGCTCACAATGCATTATTGCATTTAGGATAGAACAAATTATGTTAAAGTCAATTTGGTGAATCCATAGAAATACAAGCTCTCTCAAAGATCAATGCCCCGGACCTAAAAACAAAAAGAACTTCTATAATAACTTATCCCAAGTTTTGGGATTGCCTCTATGAATCTGCATGCTTGGCAACTCCACAAAGCTTGTGTTAAGTAGTACAATTTTGGTCGATCTAAAATTTTATTTTTAGTTTGGCAAAAGTTAGACTCCCGTTGAATTAGTCCTTTTTAGCTCAAAATCTAGCACCTAAACTAGTTCTTATTTAAATCAACCTTTATATGAAATAAATTTTGGCCTAGTTAAGAAATAACTAGTTCTACTTTAGAGTTACCAAACACCCATTTCTTCAATTCAGTTCTGTTTTGAGTCAATCTCCATTACTAACTATCACCGTATATCCTTGTTAATTGCTTCAACTGAGACTAGAGAACTATGTGACAGTGTACACTATATCATGAGAAACTCTACTTGGACTAAGTTAAAAAACCTCGTAAATCCTAGGCTTCAATCTTTATTAACTCAATTTGCATTTATGGGTCTCAACATATTCTTTTGGAATTTAATAAAAACCTCCTTGCCCTGAGATTCCTACCCACAACTTTTTGTAGGTAAAGAAAAAGTCAAATATAGCATAGATTTTGTTTATTTGATACTTAAAAATAATAACCATGGCAATCAAAACTATCCATCAACTAAAGTATTGAAGAGTTCGCCATTAAGAAGAGACCACGAAAACCCTTCGAAATAGGCGTGTTAAACTATATCCGTATCCAAGGAAATATTCGCAACCATATCCGTTAGGATGTGAGTATGATTACTCAAACTTATAATCGATAGGATATGGTTACGAATATGGTTTCATAGTGAAATATCCGGATCCGTATCTGAAATATCCGAATACATATTAGTCATATTCCTATGACAGTTTTAATTCTTCGATTATGAATTTGTGGTTAATTTTGATGATCAGAATATCTAATCTTAGCTTTTTAGTTATGATGATTATATTAACGAACTCTTTTGTATCACATGAACCATGTTTTTTTAATACTATCTAGTTTTCTCATATTCGTTTTGTATCCGTATGCATATCCACTTATATTTCTCCATGTATATTCGTAACCATATCCGATTTTAGCGAATATGGATATGAATTTTCATTGCCGAGATATATCTGTATTTGTATCCGTATCCAAGATGGGTAAGCGAATATGAATATGATAAGTATCATATCCGAGCTCTATCCGGACCGAATGCACCCCTACTTATAAATAAATCAACTTGCACAAGCCAAGAATTTTATATGGCTTAGTGGAATCAAACAATCAAGCTTGAAGTATAAATGTATAATCTTGATTGGTCATCCGATTACACTGTATAATACAAAAATTATACATAGGGATGTTCCTTTCAACTTAGTTGAATTGGATTTGTACAATCCTAAAAAGGCCTTGGCCATCAAAATAACCCAAAAAAGACAAGAAAACTCAGGCAATTTCTAAATCATTAGATCTCCACCAATGCCAATGTCTTCACTTGTCAATTAGAACCCAAAAAAAGAAAAAGAAAAAATTTAAATCCAAAATCAATGAGAAGGGCTTATGCCATCATCAATCTGGGATTTGATCTCCTCCTCCTATATTCTTCATTGTTTGAAGATGGCTCAACCACATCTTCAGCAAATCTAACCTTCTTCTTGCGCTTCATATTGGGCTTCATCTTTGGGCCTTCACCTATCAAATGAATTGCAAAAAAAAAAAAAAAAGTTTCACAAAAAAGAAAAAAAGAAAAAGAAAAAAGAGAAAAGCTAACAACCCAATTGAGTTTTCACGCAAAGATCAAATTCATGCAAGAAACCGAAAAAGGTTCCAACTGGGTTTCTTGAAAAAGATCAAATTCAACAAAATTCAAAGAAAAAAGAGAGCAGATGAACATACCAAGTTCAAATTGAACTTTCTGCATGAAATTAGAGACGAGGCGCTTCTGAAGTTGAAGAGAAACGATGGCGATGCTGCTAGAGATAGCCACGACCGCCATTAATCCCACACAATTGGAGCTCTCCATGATCAATTTTTACTTGTTTCACAATTGTATGCACTTTTGTGTACTTACAGAAAAGTATTAAGAGAAAGAGGGTTGAAATAGAAATTGATGCATTGAGAGGAAAACCGCGGGGAGAAGTAAAAGAAGACTGAATGGAGAAGGAATAGGAACGCGAAGACAAAATAGGAGAGGGATTTATTTATAATTATTGACTTTATATTTGGAAAATAAAAATAATAACTATCTCCTCGGTTTAGGAGTTGACCAAATTGACCCTTTGCTCTAATTGCCTGCGGTTAGGAGTAATGACCGTTGTGTCCTCGTGATTCATTGCTTTGTAATTTGTGGCTGTCTCAAGTTTTTCCAAGTTTTTTGTGATATATTCTGTTCATCGCATGGGGACCCTACTCTTTATTTGGGAATCTTCCTAAATTAACAAGACATTTGAGGATTTTCTTTCCCTCGCTGGGGGTTGGATAATATCTAAAACTGACCCCTGGTTAAAAATAGTATGTTGATCACTTCCCCATCTTATCCATTGTGATTAGTGATCATGATTGGGTTTTACGTGAACTCGCAATTATATTGGGAAGGGTGTAAGTGGGTTTGGCCTCATGGGCCAAATTGTTACCCGACCCATTAAAGAACTCAACCCGTTTTGTTGGGAATATCCCACATTCTAGGATTTCTTCCGTTGGAGAGAACAGGTCTTATGGAGAGTCGGTTTTAGAGAGATAATGAGCAGATTTTGGGGACGCAGGGGGAGAGGAAACGCCCATAAATAGAGATGAGTTCTTCTCATCTTTATAGTATAATCTCCATTGGAGTCCCAAAAACAATCGCTCTCTTCCCCTTTCATTGGTATCAGAGCTTCTACGATCCCAAAACCGCCTCTTCCCAGATCCCTTCTCTTCCTCCTCCCAGATACCTACGCCTGCTGATTTGCTCCCGCTGACGGCCGACCCACACACAACAGCCTGAAGCTCCGCCGAACCACCATCCTCCGATCTTCGAAATTGCCAACTCGCCCGCCCTTCCACTAAACTTCGTCGACCCGCGCCAGCCGCTGGCAAGCGCCTGCCGCCAGCTCTCAATCGCCGTCTACCCGCACCTGCCGACCCGCGCTGCCACTTCGAGCGGCGACTCGCCTCTCAATTTTTCTCTCCACCTGCGTGTAAGTATCAAATCTAAATCAGAGGTATCAATCTATTAAGTTATCCCACTGATTTGAACTTATTGTGAAGATTTTATTTTTTGGTTTCGAAATTTGGGACTGTTTGAAAAGAAAAAGGGATTTTTTTGTGTCTGTTAATTTGGGAAATATTTTAATTTTTTAATTTTTATGATTTACGTGGTTATTAATCTACTAATTTGTTAAGGCTAGTAGTGTTGTATAATTTGTTTGCATATTCATACAAGAACCTTAATTTGCAGATTTCATCAAAGTGCTACAGTTAAAATTTCAATTTTTAATTAATCTCTGATTTAACCTTGATAATACTTATCATTATTTGCTAGTAGTCGTTTTAGTACCAATTAATTAAGTTAAGTTTTTTAGTAAGTTAGTTTTTTTTAAGCATCAATTACTATTAATTTTATTGTTTTTTGAATTACTGTTCTTGACACATTTTTTTAGTTGTTTAAGCGTCAATTAGTTTTATAATTATAGTACCACTTAAAAAAATTCTTATTTATAGTTGTCTTAGTATCATTTATTAAGTTAGTTTTTTTGCAACATAAATCAATTCTGTTTGAAATATCATACAACTTTATTATCGTCATGACTAGTAAATTGATTGCATCTGAACTGGCAAAGATAGAATGCCTTAATGGTTCCAACTATGATATGTGGCATAGGAAGATTAAGTACGGACTTATCCATGACAATCTAGATAGTGTCCCTAGATGTTTCTGCACCAACTCTTGGTGATGATCCTACTGACGCTCAGAAAAGAGAGCTTGATCAGTGGCAACTTAAGGACAATAAGGCTAAAAGCTTGATGTTAATGTTCATGGAAGATAGTTTAATTAAAATTTTTGAAAACTATAATACGGCTAAGGAAATGTGGCTTGCAGTTAAGGAGAAGTATGACACTACTTCTGAGGTGAACATACAACTCTTAATGCATAGGTTCAATTCATGTCGTATGCAAGAAGGTGACAATGTTACCGAACATGTGAACAAGATGATTGTCATGGCTAATGACTAGCTTCAGCAGGATCTAAAATTCCTGAGAAATTACAGGTGGAAACTATTTTGAATAGCCTGCCACTGTTACTAGATATGGCTGCCAATACACTTAGGCTTAATGGAACAATTAAACGTGTTACTGACCTACCAGCTCAGCTAGCAATGGATCGAACAAGATTTACTAGCTAGGTGGAAAGGTTCAGATGTGAACCTTGTGCAGCAAGAAGAAGCAAATGCAGCTCACTATCGCAATGCATAAGGAAGTCATCAATTTGGACCTGTCAAGCCTTCCTTCAAAGGACCCGACCAACAACGTGCTCGCGATAAGAAAGGACCTCCTGGATCATGCTATATCTGTAGGAAGTTTGGTCACTTCAAAGCCAACTGTCCACAGGCGAAAAATAAGGGTGGTCCCAAATGCCCAAAACAAGGAGGATCTGGTAAGCGGGAGTTCATCAGCGTCATTGAGTGCAATGCTGCAACTACTAATGCTGGTGGTTGGTGGATTGATTCCGGAGCTACCCGACATATTGCAAAGACAAAGGAAGGGATATGCGACTTCAAAGAGCTGAAGAAGGGAGATCAAAGGATTTACATGGGAACAATACCTACGTAGATGTTGAATGTATTGGTTCGTATAGATTGGATATTAGGGACAGCATCATGGTTCTCAAGGAAGTGTTTTATGCACCTGACATAAGATGTAATCTGATCTCCGTCCCAGCTCTCCTGAAGAAAGGCCTTGAAGTTAGGTTTTATAATAATAAGGTCTCTATTGGGAAAGATAAGAAAGTGTTTGCTATGGGCAATTTTGTACCCAAACATGATTTGTTGTGTCTTTCTGTTGTAAAACCTGAAATTTACATAAGAATTCTGATTTGCTTTATTCATCGTGTCTTTTATCTGATTTTGATCTATGGCATATGAGACTAGGACACCCTGGTAATAGAAAGATAGATCAGATAATTAAAATGGATTTGTTACCAAAGCTGACAGGTGTAAGGACATTACCCTGTGAACACTGCTTAACAGGGAAAATGACTAGAAAGTCATTTTCTAAAGGTCAGAGGGCAAGTGAACTTTTAGAGTTAGTTCATTCTGACATTTGTGGTCCGTTAAGCGTAAAGACACGTGGTAATAAAAAAATATTTTATAACTTTTATAGATGACTATTCTAAGTATACTTTTGTGTATCTTTTAAACAGAAAATCAGAAGCATTTGAATGTTTTAAAAGATACAAGACAGAAGTAGAAAGGAAACTTGGAAGATATATTAAGGTGCTAAGAACTGATAGAGGTGGAGAATTTAATTCAAAGAAATTTGAAAACTATTGCATTCATTATGGTATTAAGAGACATACCATTATGCCTTACACGCCACAATAGAATGGTGTGGCTGAAAGAAAAAGTAGAACATTGATGAATGTAGTAAGATGTATGTTATCATATTCTGGTTTCTCCAAGGATTTTTGGGGAGAAGCAATATTAATTGTAAATTATATTTTGAATAGGATAATTTTGAATAGGATTCCCACAAAATCAGTTGAGTCAACACTGTATGAGATTTGGAATGGACACAAACCTGAATTAAGTCACTTAAGAAAATAGGGTTGTGTTGCACATGTTCTCATTCCATATCAGATTAGAGATAAGCTGGATCTCAAAATCTTAAAGTGTAGATTTGTAGGCTATTCTGAAAAATCTAAAGGATATAGGTTCTTCCATGAAGAGAAAGGGCGTAATTGAAAGTAGAGATGCTACTTTTCTAGAAAGTCTAGAGGAAATGAAACAAGTTCAAGAGGCAGTACAACCTCTGCTAGACTTAGATGATATTCACAACGATGACCTGGACATAGTGGATGAAGTAAATCATCCAATAATGGAAGATGAGCCCTTAAATGAGAATATGCCTATGGTAAATCAACCAGCTAAACCTGTCCAACCTATTAATCTTAGTGGTAATAAAAGACCCAGAACAGCACCTGCATGGATGGATGATTATTATCCGTATTCATGCTGTTTGCGGTGAAAGTTGCTGTCTTCATTGCTATCGAATCTATTACAACTTTAGTCATTATAATAAACTCGAATAAAATAAAAAGTTAATCTTTTTATAAGATCTCCTTACACAATGAAAATAAAACAAGTTTACAACTTTGTCAAATAAACGCAGGGAGATCGTTTATCGATCTTCTGCTTGCGTGGGTGTCTTTACCTGTGCCGGGGTTTATCCGTGGACCACCGTCGATCAGATCTGATTGCTGAAAAATTAGGCAGAGCTTCGTCTATCCGCGAAGGGATCGAGAAAACTGTAGCTCTTATCTCGGCGAAGCGAGATAATCACTCTTCTTAAGATTACCGCAACGGGATAATCCTAAGGAACGGATCCGAGAAATTGTAGATCTGACGAATCTCTCTCTCTTGCGTTGAAGAACTAGATCTGATCTCTCCTCCTCCTCTCTGAAATTCGTGTACCTTCAGTTTTCAATCCGGCAGGGCTTTGCCTAATCTCCAAAATTCCAGATCTCTAAAAAATGAGGGTCTAAGGCTTGTATTTATAGGCTTGAGGGGTTGCGGGTGGTTAAAATCACATAAAAGCCCAAATCTGCCTTGGAGACACCCCAGGGTGTCTCCACCTGAGCCGAGACACCCTGGGGTGTCTCGTTTGTTCCGAGACACCTCGGGGTGTCTCATTCAGGCTGAGACGCCGTGTTTTGCACATTTGTCCGTTTCCTCCGTAACTTCTTCATCCGAACTCGGATTTGAGTGATTTAAAGTGCGTTGGAAATCCGACAAGGAGTTCTATCAGTTCCGATGGTTGGATCATCTGTAGAACGAATGAGACACGAAGGGCGTTGTTCCTTTTGTAAACATCACGGGGCTCCCGATTAGCCTGTACCTTCGTTACTCCGAAATTCCGTTAGTTCACGTAGTTTGTCGATTCACTTCAAGTGTTCACCGACCTAAATCGAACTCCTGTGAACCGGATAGTGACGTTCATCGTCGTTCCTTAACACTGAGCTTTTCGTGGAGACCTATAGGCAATTTTTGACGCCTACACATGCGAACCATCCTGTTTCTCGGTAAACATTGACATAGATGAGCAAGTTGATCCCTTAAATTATGTGGATGCTATGGACACACATGAATCAAAACAATGGCTGGAAGCCATGAAAAGGGAGCTTGACTCAATAGAGAGAAACAATGTATGAGAGCTATGTGACTTACCAGAAGATAGGAAGTCCATAGGATGTAAATGGGTGTTAAAGAAGAAATATCGGGTTGATGGGTCTATTGATACACTTAAAGCTCGATTAGTTGCTAAAGGCTTTACTCAGAAGGCATGTATAGATTATCAGGAGACTTATTCTCTGATGGCTAAGTTTGCTTCGATTAGAATTATCTTAGTAATTGTTGCACATCTTGACTTGAAACTTTTTCAAATGGATGTTAGGACTGCATTCCTCAACGGAGAGTTGAAGAAAGTAATATACATGAATCAACCTGAGGGATTTCAGGTTGACGGACAGGAAACAAAGTATATAAATTAAAGAAATCTTTATATGGTTTAAAACAGTCATCTAGACAGTGATATCTCAAATTTCACAATACTGTTATCCAACTTGGTTTTGTTGCAAATAAATTAGGTAACTGTGTATATATTTTGAAGAGTGACAGCAGTTTCACAATATTATCTCTGTATGTAGATGATATTTTGCTGGCTGGAAATGATATAGAAGTGTTGAACAGAATCAAATCAGCACTTAGTAGTGAATTTGAGATGAAGGACATGGGAGATGCATCCTATGTTCTTGGTATACAGATCCTTAGGGATAGAAAGTTTAGAATGTTAAGTCTAAATCAAGAAAGGTATTTGCATACGATACTTAGAAGGTTTGGGATGCATAATTGTAATCCTACGCGAACACCTTTGATTATGGGAAAGCGGTTGTGTAAAGAACAATGTCTTAGAGAAGGGCAGAAACCGCTTGGTGTCCCGTATGCACAAGTTGTTGGAAGCTTGATGTATGCAATGTTGTGTACTAGACCAGACCTGACATATTCGGTGAGTTTGGTTAGTAGATATCAAAGTAATCCTGGTCCAGCACATTGGGAGGCTGTTAAGAGGATTTTGAAGTACCTAAAAGGTACTGTGCACTATAAATTAGTTTATCAAGCAGACTCGCTTGAGGTTCTTGGTTACTCCGATGCTGATTTCGGAGGAGACAAAGATTACGGGAAGTTCACTTCCGGATATTTGTTCATTTTTAGTGGTGCAGCTGTTTCTTGGGATAGTAAGAAATAGGGATGCGTGGCAAGATACACACAAGAAGCTGAGTACATAGCCTGTAGTATGGCCACTACTCATGCAGTCTAGATAAGACGATTCCTAAAGGACTCAGATCTCAATTTGGTGGATGGACCAATTGAGATATACTGTGATAATCAAGCAGCCATCAGCTTGATCAACAGTGGTGCAAACAGTTCTAAAGGAAAACATATTGAGATGCAATATCATTATATTCGTGATATTTTGGAAAAAGAAGAAGTCAATGTTACTTATATTCCTACTAGTGACATGATTGCTGATCCCTTGATGAGGGGTATCCCAGCAGGTACATTCATCAAATATGTTGGTTTGATGGGACTTAGAAATGTCTAAGTCAAGGAAACTTTCATGAAAAACGAAAGGAGACGATCATGGATAATGGTTGTACTTGGCTTATTCACGTAGAGTGAAAATATGCATATATCTCACGGATAGTGGGAGTATGAAATTACATCTTGAGTCACATCTCACGGATAGTGGGAGTGTGTGCTTAGAAAGTATTTGGCCATTTCGGCCAAGTGGGAGATGTAAGTGGATTTGGCCTCATGGGCCAAATTGTTACCCGACCCATTAAAGAACTTAACCCGTTTTGTTGGGAATATCCCACGTTTTGGGATTTCTTCCGTTAGAGAGAACGGGTCTTATGGAGAGCCGGTTTTAGAGAGATAATGGGCAGATTTTGGGGACGCAGGTGGAGAGGAAACACCGATAAATAGATATGAGTTCTTCTCATCTTTATAGTACAATCTCCATTGGAGTCCCAAAAATGATCGCTCTCTTCCCCTTTCAAAGAGCACATGCAATGCATTTGAAGTAAGATTTCTAAGTAGTTAATATGTATTTTTTTCTTATTTTTTCTGATAAAAAGTTGTTGGCATTGCTCCCTCTAAAGAAAAGACACTTACAAATTATAGATAATTATTTTATAAAAAAGATATGGGAAAATTGCTTCTAGGCCCCAAAATCCAATTTTCAATGTGCTCCGGCCCCCCATATTTTTTTAAATGTGCTGTTGCCCCTTGTTTTTGAAAAAATTGTGTCCAAGCTCCTCCATCATGATTCTAGCTCATGCCAGCAGATGATTAGACATACCAGCTCATGATTAGACATGCCAGCTCGCTTAAATCCTAATTTTACCCTCCTCTTTCTCATGCCAGCGGATGTTAACTCTTACTGTTAACATGTTAACTCTTACTGTTAACATGTTAACTCTTACGGATAACATGTTAACTATTAAGAGTTAACATGTTAATATAATAACCATGATCGTCGCTGTTCACGGGAAAAATCGTTACTTTCTTCATTGTTGATATCATTGTACACTTTAATAATCGTTTATCGAATTACAAAGATCCGGTCTTTTTATAAGAGCCGGTTATAATGAAAATCAAAATACAAATAAAGAAAAATTACAACTTGTTTCCTTCTTTGTCGAACGAATCGCGAGCTCCTGTTATGCGGTCACTCGTTTTGGTGGGTTCTTTGCCTGCGCCGGGGTTGTTTGCCGTGGACCACCGTGAGATCTAGATCCGGTCGGATCTACGCAGTATAACGGGTATTATCCCACCAAGGAGATAATAGCCGGGAGGGATTGTTTCACCAAGGAAACAACCGCTCGAATCTCGGGATCTAAGAACCAAGCTTAGATCCGGAGTGTACCTACGTAAATCTGAGGATTTGAGATCCGGTTCTCTCGAACACTTGCCTTATTTGGCGTTGATGATCGCCGGGCACCAGATCTGAATGAGGGAGTCCCTGAAGTCCTAAAGTTTGAGTCTTTTTAGATCTGAATCTCCAATCCAGCAGGGCTTCGCCTCCTCCATAATCCAACCTTTCAAAATGAACAACCCCCTCTCCTATTTATAGCCTCTCTGAACTGTGCATTTGTGCACAAGAGAGGGGGGAGGGAGTCGGGCCACCTCAGGGTGGCTCGGCCACCGAGCCACCCTGGGGTGGCTCGGCCTCGGTTTGGGCCGAGTCCCCCGGGTGTGTTGGTTTCCGTCGTTCGGTTGTTTTCCGGTGTTTCCGGTTCTCCGTTGTTCGGACTTGATTCGGTTTGTGTGGTTGACTTGTTCTGGAATCGATTTGTTGACTTGATTCCCAATTTGGTAGTAATTCCACTTCTGAGTATGAGTCCGAAACTGATCTTGATTCGATCGCGATTCGTCCAAGTCCATTCTTAGTTGGACGACTCGTTGACTCCCCGAACCGTTGGATTGATTCCGCACGCGATTGACATTGTTTGCGTGCAATTTGTTGACCTCGTCGCTTCGTCACTCGATGGTTCGTTGATTTGTCGAATCACCGTGTCGAGCTGTGTTGTGGGACCTATAGGCAATTTTATACGCCTACAGATACCCCCTCCAAAGTATTTCAGCCTCGTTCTTTTATAGAAGAATCTGGAATACTTTGGATGTGATTGTCCCAACCTTCAGTCGGTGTAGCGGGACTTTGGAATGGCTTCTGTTCTGGATTCCTTCAATTCCTTTAGGCTATTCGGTGCTTTGTCGAACGTCTGTAAGGGTTCCGGTGCTGCATTTATTGTCTGACCGTTGTTGGAATTTGAACTTGAAGTCGATTCTTGATTTCTTGATTTTTTAGCTCGAGTTGGTTGCTTCAACATAGAACTGATCATCAATTGACGGCGTCGTGTCTTCATTTACAATACGTTGTCTGGCGTTTGAACTCCATTGCGACGCGTTGTCCGGCGTCCAGGCTTCATTGTAATGCACTGTTCGACGTTTGACACAGTTTATACTCGTACGTCTGCTGGAGTATACATAGTTTAAGCTCTTAAGTTATTGGAGCGTGGCGGATACTCGAGTCACGAGACCAACCCATAGAATTGATGCGTTAATGACTCGTACTTATAGAATTTTTGGCAAATTCTCAGCCATCAACGGATTTGATAAGCCTTTACCGACGACCGTTTGAGTCGGGCTAGCATACGGATTGTTTAAGTCCGTTCCGCATGTGACGTTAAGCTAAAAAAGTTAACCCTT
Source organism: Asparagus kiusianus (assembly GCA_022839385.1). Classification (NCBI taxonomy): domain Eukaryota; kingdom Viridiplantae; phylum Streptophyta; class Magnoliopsida; order Asparagales; family Asparagaceae; genus Asparagus; species Asparagus kiusianus. The sequence continues at coordinate 103,759 of BQKN01000531.1, read as the reverse complement.
TTAGTGCTACGATATTGAATACGTAGACTTCGTCTTTCTCCTGTGAAAAGACTAAACTGCAACGTGTATGAGACGTTGACTTAGGATTTTTGGTAAATCCTCAGCCTTCAACGGATTTGACGTGCTCTTACCGATTACCGTTTGAATCGGGCTTACATGCGGATTGTTTAAATCCGTTCCGCATGTGACGTTGTGCTAGAGGAATGAACTCCTTTAGACTTTGTGCTATGATGTTGAATACATAGACTTTACCACTTGTTACGGGAATAGGTTACCCGGCGACGCGTGTTAGGCGTTGACTTTAGGGTTTTTGGCTAACCCCCAGCCTTCAACGGATTTGACGTGCTCTTACCGATTACCGTTTGAATCGGGCTTACATGCGAATTGTTTAAATCCGTTCCGCCTGAGACGTTGTGCTAAAGGAATGAACTCCTTTAGACTTTGTGCTATGATGTTGAATACATAGACTTTACCATTTGTTACGGGAATAGGTTACCCGGCGACGCGTGTTAGGCGTTGACTTTAGGATTTTTGGCTAACCCTCAGCCTTAAACGGATTTGATTAGCCTTTACCGACTACCGTTTGAGTCGGGCTAGCATGCGAATTATTTAAATCCGTTCGCATGTAACGTTGTGCTCAGAGATTGAATTGTCTGAGACTTTTGTGCTATGATATCGAATACATAGACTTCGCCATTGTTACGGGAATAGGCTACCCGGCAACACGTGTGAGGCGCTGACTTATCCCTACTTAGGCTTCAGGATAAAATTCCCCAGAATCGAACTCTGGTATCTTTTTTAATCGGAAAAAGACTAAACCGGCGACGCGTGTTAGGCGTCGGCATATCCTTTCTTAGGATTCAGGATGAAATTCCCCATGCGTGTAAGGCATGGATTTCGGTGTTATTAATAACAACCTGCCACAATGTTGAATATGCGGACGGATGTTCTTTTTAACGGTCAAGAACTAACCGGCAACGCGTGTTAGGCGCGGACTTATCCTTGCTTAGGTTTCAGGATAAAATACCCCAGAATCGAGCTCTGGTGTCTTCTTCTGCGGAGAAAGACTAAACCGGCAACGCGTGTTAGGCGCAGACTTATCCCTGCTTAGGTTTCGGGATAAAATACCTAGGATGAATCCTAAATTGATAAATTTTGGAAAAGGAGTTGGTGTGGGGAAGGAAGAATTTTATATTCTATTCCCCGAGCAAGGAAGGAAGAATTTTATATTCTATTCCTTGATTCTGGAAAGGAAGAATTTTATATTCTATTTCCAGTGCAAGAAAGAAACTAGAAGTGGGATCTCCACTCCGAGAATCCGGAAGATCTAAATAAGCTTACCTTTTATAGGATCGGTTATCTAGATGAGTTTTTCATTCATCGAAATGAAATTTCAACCTTGGTTATAACCATGACGATGTTTAACCAAAGAGAAAAGAAGGGAGCTCTTTCGTTTATCGAAAGGAGACTCTGAATTGAAAGTGGGCCTCTTGTTCGTGGAAAGAATCAAGAGGGGAATTTGTTGGTGGTTTGGACCAGGAAGACAGCTTTTGGTAGACTCACTGTCAATTGAAATTGATCAGTGAGGGATCTTGGTGGTCCCACCGTCAATTGATTCGATCGGTGGGGGATTCTGTGGTGGAGACTATGAGTCGTCAAACACCAATGAGAGTTTTGTGAGGGAAAATTGATCCAATGAAGTGATCGGATTTCATCTCAGCAAAAGAGTGTTCGGAAATTAGGAGTTTAGTGTTTATCACTTTATTCATCATGACCGGGTTATCCCTAAGAATATTACATTTAACATTCTTCCGGGAACTTCCCGTTACCTGAATTATCCACCCCCAGCTTTTTTTGCAAGACTGGGTGTATCATTGTATCAGCTGCACGATCGGGTTATCCTTAAGAATACCACGCATGGTACTCTCCAGGAACTTCCCGTGGAAAGAAGGAAATAGTTTAGACTCATATACCTATTGGAGTATTAAGAAGCAGTTTATACTCGTATACTTTTTGGAGTGTCAGGAAGCAGTTTATACTCATATACCGGTCGGAGTTAGGGGATACAGTTTATACTCGTGCACCCACTGGAGTCTCGCCGTTCTTGACTGGCTTACTCTAGCGTTATGACGCCGGCTTCAACCAAGGTCTGGATACTATTCTTTAGAGTAAAGCAGGCCTTGGTAGGATGAAGGATCCTCCTGTGGTATGCGCAGTACTTCGGATCCGCGGTATTAT
>BQKN01000531.1:52994-81521 GCA_022839385.1 Asparagus kiusianus | reverse complement strand
ATACATAGAAACCGATAAAATATGTCTGTATATGATATTGAGCTTAGAGTATTAAACACACATAATATAAAACATAAACTAAATATACCCAAGCTTGATGATCTTCAATGAAGCTCGTCTTGGTAAACTTTGCGGGTGAAGCTTGAACTTGGATCTTGACTTGAATGTATAGCTTCACACCGATATTTTCTTCCATCCTCCAATGGATATGATCGTGAAAGTTCTAGTCCATCCATCCTCAATTGCATTGTTTGCCTAAAATAAATACAAAAACATAAACACTAGACAATTAGTTGTAAATTATTTGTTATAACATCATCAAAATAAAAAGACCAACAAAAATAAGAAAACGGATAAACCAATGAATTGTGTGTATGTATAATATGGAGCTTAGAATATTTAACACACAAAGCATAAACCTAAAACTAAATTACCCAAGCTATCTTGATCTTCAATATGCTTGACTTGGTTACGGATGAAGCTTGATCTTGAATATGACTTGATGCATTGACTTCACTCCACTATTTCTGTCATCCTCCAATGGATATGATCATAAATGCTCGATTCCATCCAACCTCTGACTTATTGTTTACCTAGAATAAATAAGAAAACACAAGCACTAGGCTTGCAATATTAGTTATAAATTATTTGTTAAAACATCATCAAAATAAAAAGGCCAACATGGTCGACTCCTACAGCCACCTCTCGACCATATAGGGATATCGAAGACCTAGTCAATTTCTATAAGTTCTAGGCATTTGACTCTTTAGTTGAATTTTAAGCCCTTGGTACCTCTTTAGGAATAAACCCAAGGCACTAACCCTATGGCCGACTCCTACAGTCACCTCTCGACCATATGGGGATATCGAAGATTTAGGCACCTAGACACCCAACCTCAGGGTTATCATTCTGTCAAAAGGTCTTCATGTCATTCTACATAAGCCTAAAGTGCTTACGAGTGCTTGGCTGATAACTTCTTGACACACAAATTTGGGTGCCCGATTCACCAAGTTTTTGTCAAATCGCTCAGCTAGCATAAGGCGTTAGGTGGACCAGTCCTCTCGACCCTATAATATATGGATCTACACATCAAGATTGATTCGCCCTAGCTAACATTTAGTTCTCTCAATCAAAATAAAGCTATAGATTATTCAAGCTAAAACAGAAGCAAAGAGCACATGAAAGCAATATCCAGAAAGGTAATAAAGATGATTTTCATTTAGAAGAAACTTCATTACAAGCTCCCTAAAAAATAGCAAAGGAAGATACAAGTCCTCAAAGCTCTTAGCTAGACCCGAGAGTAGGGCTCAACGACCTCCTGTCGACAGCAGAAGCAGAAGATTCCCAGGAGTCTCGATAGTCATGGTGTTGTCCTATGGTTCACCTTCATTATCACTCACTATCAAATCCAACCCCCCTCCGCTCCTCTCAGCATCTCTCAAGAGATCGAGGCAGCAAGAGACGCAGGAAGGATACAAGCGGTCTGTTGATGCTCAATATCAAGCAGCTAATTAATCCAGGAGATGATGCTTGCAGGGTGATGAAGGATGATAGAGGGTCCGATCCCTTATTTGACTTTATGCCTAATTCTTGAACGAGGGTTTGATGTCCATACTACACAGACAAGAAGAACCCGTGAGAGGACGTGGACTGGTTCCCCCATGATTCCTCCAATGGTCAAGTTAGTTGATGAACTTAAGCTTGAGTGGAGTTTAGAACTGTGTGTTCTTATGCTATATGCATTGGAGATGATCATCTCTTAGGTTCAGGTCTGGAGGAAGATTTAGATTGCTCCGAGAGTTTTCTTTAGCTTTTTTAAGGTTACCTCTTTCTGATGGTGAACAACCTCTATATATAGAGTGGATGTTCATGGCAAATTGGTTATTTTGGCCATGCAGAATGGCAGTGATAAAGTATGAGCTGGAAGGTGAGTCATCCCCCGCTTTACAGATATCGACTGACGATTGGAGAGGAAGTCATTTCAGCATAGGAGATGGTGTCTCCGCGATATCCATGAAGTGACTTGTGAGTGTGGCAGAAGTCATGTGGGTATATTGAGTCATCCCTCGCTTTAAAGATGTCAGCTAGCAACTAGAGGGGGAGTCATTTTATTATGGGAGAGAGTGTCTTCGTATTTTCTGGGAAGTTGATAAGTCATAGAGATCTGTCAGGCCAAAATCTGGATAAGGCTTATCCAAAGTGGAGTGTGATGTCAACATATGCTTCTGGAGGAGAGGCTTGAGGCTGGGGTCGAGTCCTTAATTTAGTTGACAGCAGGAAATGTCCCTTACGTCGTTTCTGAGAAATGTCCAGTGAGTGGTCGAGTGCCCTAAATAGGGTCGTCCTTAATGATAGGGTCGATTGGTACCACCTTTCACGTCGACTTAGGAGTGTTGGCCTGTTTGACTGGTTGAAATGTTGTTTCATCTCAGTTAATAACCATCTCTTGAGTTGATATGGAGATGTCGACTTGTCTAGGAGTTCAGGATCTCTCGTACCGGCTAGTATCGCCTCTTGTGTCAACACCAGAGTGCCGGCTTGATGAGTTGATGGGGCCGAGACCTTTATAATTATGTCTTGGGTTTATCCTTTAATGAAGGGCTAAGAGCTTGAAATTTGACTGAGGAGTCGTTGTGCCTTAGGTTAACCCTGAAGAGGTACCAAGGTCTTGAAATTCGACTGAGAAGTCAAATGCCTAGGACTCTTGAGAGCTAACCGAGGCTTTCCTTTCCCCATGGCCGAGAGAAGACTGTGGGAGTTGGCTAGAGGGTTGAGGTTACTTGTATTTTGGATGAGTGAACACCATAACAGTTAGCCCTTTTTGCTTGGAGTCGGCTTTTAGTTGACTCCGAGAGAAATAAAATATGCTTTGATCCTTATAAGCCTGCTAAGGACGAGAAACTGAGAGATCTCGATCTTAGAGATGTGGCTTCTCATTATTGGGCACATATTGTTAACTCCACTATTCTTGGTTGACATCATCAAAAGATCTGAACCGTCTTTTTAGGAGATGAAGCATCATGGATATTAAGGGAGGGTCTTCCTCTTTTTGAGTATTAGGACGTGGGGCCTTAAATTAGGGTGGTGTTTTGTGTTTCGAATGAACCGCTTCAGATTCCAAACTGGATCTGGTCTGGATGCTTCGAAAATCACAGTGTCCTTTGACATTCCTCTATACTCTTCCTTGAAAGCTTATAAATAGCCTCTTGATGCTAAGATAGCTTTTTTACGAACCTTTGCTCTGAAAAATTCCTGACAGTCCTCTAAGTTTTCGAGAGAAAAAGTCTTTCATAGTCTCTCAAGTTTCAAACTCTAGCCGTAGCGAGGAGAGTCTTGCTATTCTTCTACTTCTTCACTTGAAGGTCCATATGGACGATCTGATAGGGTCGTTTGAACGATACAATATTCCTCAGACTCTCACATTGGCGGCGCCAGAGATGAACGAACCAGTGCACTGCTATGGTGAGGGTCAAGTGCCGCTGTACTTAGCCCATCTGGAGCTTGGTTTACGGCTACCCTTGCACCCTTTTATTAAGGAGGTGCATGCCACTCTAGGGGGCTCCCCTTCCTAGTTCTATCCGAACACAATGGGGGTTCTAGTGGATTTCATCATTATTTACCACCGTGTTGGAGTCCAACCTTGAGATTGCTTGGGCATTTGATCAGCTTGGGTTCGGCTGAAAAACACCCGCATTACTCTTTCCACTATCGTGGTGAGTTCCATCTTTGTTTTTGATTCTTTGGAGTTGGATGAGGACTAGAGGAGGCAATTCATGTGGGTTTATGGAGACGATAGCGTCTTCGCCTGCTCAGGCTGGCCAGAGGTGAATGAAGATGTTTTGAGGCTAGTTACCCTTAGTGATTCTGAGATGAGAGATCTGGAAAAGATCCATTCTTATGCTGGGCCGCGAGATAGTGATGCTCTATTTGTTGATGTGTCTCTCCAAACGGCAGGCATGTCCATGATCTTGTCTTCCACTAGCTTCCAAGCAAGAACGAGCCACCTTCCTCTGTTAGCAGAAAATCACAAGAGGGATATAGGTGTTGAGGGGACAGGCTCCACTGCTAGGCCCTAGAAGAAGCCGAGGGGAGCCTTTAGTGCTGAGGAGGTAGCTATCTTGATACCTCAAGTAGCTAACATTATTTCTGAATTAAGGAGGTGGACAAGAGTCAAGAGGTGGCGCCCGATCGGACCAGTTGTGAGGTCCCTATCAGCTGGGACGGGTCCACTGATAACTTAGTTTAACCACTTGGAAAATGTGGGGCTGATAGAAGAGCCTTTTCCTGGCAGGGAGACAACGACCCTAGCTATCAAGGAGGATGATGTCAGACCCAGTATTATTCTTGAGGCGTCTCGTCACCCTGGCAATGAGCCAATTAGGGTGAATGACGGTGTTGATGGGAGAGCTGAAACTCCATCAGACCAGATAGAGAATGGTGCCGACAGGAGGATTTGGGAGGATATGTCAAGTGTTGGCATACATCAAGCTCTTCAAGCTTGTCTAGCTTGGGGGACTTCGCTGAGATACACCCTATTTAATTGACTTGATGTTCCCTAGAATGCTAAGGAGGGCTGGTGTGGGAGAAGTCGGCCAAGGAAGAGGCAGAGAAGAAGATCGCTATCTTGGAGGCCGAGTTGGCTCACAAAGAAGACGCTTGATGTCGGAGTCTGGATGAGAAGGAAGAGCTCCTTAAGAGCTTTCAAATCCAATTCTCCAAGCATGTGGGGACCATCGAGGACCTTCAAAGGTAGATGGTTCACCTACGGTCGGGAGGTCGAGTCCAAGAAGCATCACAAGACGACGCCTGAGGCAGAAGCTCGATCAAGTTGTCTGTCTCTTGAAAAGACGAGGGGGACTTTGAAGAGCTGCAATCAAAGCTTCAAGCGTCCATGACCCTCGTTGAGAAATTAGAGGACCGACTCGCTCATTTAGATTCAGAGTAGTATAAAAAAAAGGTGGTCGACGACTGACGTCATGGTCCTATAGGGAAGGTTGAAGTAGCCTTAGCATGTAAAGCTGGGGTTGATTACTTCGCCTCCTTAGTGCCCCGTGACTTTCATCCCATTCCAGATCGCTTTTATCCTTCATGCGTCTCTTGTTGTCTTAACTTGCTGAAAGATATCGAGAGAATTGGAGGTGGGTTGGATTTATCAGCGAATGAGGATGAGGTCGTGCCTGTTATTGGGATCCCTGAGGAATCTTCTACAATTACTACCACCAGGAGTCCATCAAGTCCGACTCCCGAGTCTGGTCGAGAGCTTTGAAGACCTGTATCTTTTAATTTTTTCTTTTCTTTTTTTTATAGAGAAGTTTGTAACGATGTTTACTCTTATTGAATGAAACTTTTAATTTTTGTCTTCATTCTTGAGTTTGCCTTCATTGTTTATAGTCTTTTAGCTTTGTAGCTTTGATTTTGTTTGAGATTGTAGGCTGTCTAAAAATCACAATAGATAGCTGATCCCTATCAAAACACCGATGATGGAAGTTATAATCTGACGACTTCCAGAAGGTTACAATTTGAAGATTTTCACGTAGATTGATGAAGGTTACAATCTGATGATCTTCATAACAACTGATGAAAGCTCTAACCAACAGTCTTCACAATCAACATCGGGAGTTACAATCTGACAACTCTCATATTTTCAAGGAGCCAAGATGAAGATTATAAAATAATAGTCTTTGCAATGCTCTGTAGAAGAAGCTATAAGTCATTGGCTCCTTCTAAAACGCGAAATTCATCTTCGCGTTCCAAATTCTTGAAACGCAGGTGACCCTCGCATTTCTAAGCTTCAACAAGCAAAACGCAGGTGACCTCCGCGTTTCCAATCCTCAGCAAACCAAACACGGGTAGCCCTCGTGTTTTTCAACATCCAGCTGAGGAGTCGTTGTGCCTTAGGTTTACACTAAAGAGGTACCAAGGGCTTGTCCATGATGATCAATGAGAGTTGGAGGAATCAACCATATGTTATGCCTTGGGCTTACCTTGATAAAGATCCAAGGGCTTGTTGTTTGTGTCGGAAATTAGTTTATTTATTAAACTCATTACAACTCGTTTATCAAATACAATAAACTCTGAGAAACAAATCTTTTTATAAGACTTCTCGTTACAAACAAACAACTTCCTAGGAACACACACAGGAACATTTATCGTTTGCTGCTTGTGTGGGATCTTTGCCTGTGTAGGGGGTGCGTTAACCCGTGAACAACCAAATCACAGATCCAAGTTGAATCATGAAGAAGGCTTAAGGTCGATGTTTCATTTTAGAAATAAAGACAGAAGTGAATATCTTAGCAAAGTAAGATAAAACACTCTTCTCAAGATCAAGTCAAAACTTAGATCTAGATGAAGCGCCGGAGGCTCTTGGATGTGCATGAAATGGATGAAGACTCTCTCTCTTGCTCCAAATTCACCAAAGGGCTTAAGTTTCAACTCTATCTGCCTTGGCATGCTCCCCCTCGTGCATATAGTGTTAGACCCTAGAGGGGGGGTGATTAGGGTCTTATGCTAATCTAATCCGATTAAATGCCAATTAAAATTAATTAACAAATATATTCTTGCAAGATAGATATACGAGAGATATAAGCAAGAATAAGCAATATGAACTAATGGATATATCCTAGCAATGAGATATGCTATATGATATATGCAAGGATATAAAACTAACACAAGGGGTAAACAATTTAACTACACAAGTGATAGGGCAATATGATGAGCAATACACAAAGGCGATATAAGATATGAAAACAAGAATAAGAACGCCAATGCAATCACAAACAAAACGATATGATCACGGAGTTCGGTCTAACCACTTGACCTACGTCTCCGCTCCTCACCTCGAGGAGATCTCCACTATCACAACCGGGTTTTTTACGTTCACCCGAACAACGTTTACACCTCACAATACAATCACTATGCAATCACACCTCACACACTAAGTGTTGGTCCTAGCCCGTGTCCTCCTCCTCAAGTGCTCGGTTACAACCTCTCCCTAGGCACGTCAACCGACGCCACTCCTCTTGGATTCGACCCCGTCTCTCACCACACACTTCTCTCGGTGTACAAGTGTATTACAAGTGAATCCTCACAATTAAGCACAATATAAATCAAATGATTGTTCTCTAAACAAGGTGAGAACTCAATTAAGCACAACTCTTAGTCGCAAGCCCACAACCCCAAATTATACTATGAATGTAAATACAATAAGCTCAATGGTTGTGTATGTGTAAACAAAGAGAAAATCAACTAAACTAAATATGAACACTAGCTTAATAAAATGATACTCAAACAATATGAAATATAAAGCTAGATTGAGTTTAGAAAACTTCTCAATAGATGACAAGAGATGGAGGGAGGATAGTTGATTGCTCAAACTCCAATAGATGATCTCCTCAAGCTCTTGTGGAATTGAATTCTCAAACTCAAACACCCAATTGCTTAAAAGCTTCTAAACAAACATTAAACAAACTTAAATCCTTGTTTAAAACTCTTTTAAACTTGTTTAAAACATTTCTTTTCTTAACATAGAGGTATGAGGGCATGGGGTATATATAGGCTTATGAAACAACCCCAAAAACCAATAAAAACACCCCCAAAATATTAAAATAAACAAAATACAGAACTAGCTGTTACTGTAGCAACGGTCGGCTGCTACAGTAACTTCAGTCGACCGATACGGTCGACCGGGAGCCATATGCAAAGCTGAGTAACGTCCAGAGACATTTCCGGTCGACCGGAGTTACTGTAGCAGTGCGCAGCTGTTTTTAAAAATCAATTTAAAATAGTAAATGAACTCCAAAAATTATGAAATTTTGTGGAAATGTTCTAGACATGTATAATAACATGTCAGAGAAATAATTTCTGAAAAATAATTTCCCAGTTGAGAGAAATAAATATTTGAACACAAATTTACAGTTTCTGAAAAACTGTTAACATATACGATTTTGTAAAATCAATTGGGCACAGTAAATCAACTCTAAAAATAATAAAATTTTTAGAGAAGTTTCTAAACATGTAGATAAACATGTCAAAGAAAGAATTTCTTGAATACTACTTCCCATTTATGAAAACTCATCTATTTTGTAAAACATGCACGAACATGTGCACGAACAAAAACATGATTTTGTAAATTCCATTAAACATAACAAATCAATTCCAAACTTGATGAAACTTTACGAAATATTTATAAACATGAAAACAAACATGTTAGAAAAATAATTTCTCAAATTGAATTTCTATTTATGAAAACACATGTATTTTGCAAGTGTGTCCAAAGCATGAAAACCCAAAAACATGCATGTATATATATAACTATATATATACATAGAAACCAAATACGTGTGTGTATATGATATTGAGCTTAAGGTACTTAACACACATAATATAAAACCTAAACTAGATTACCCAAGCCGATCTTGATCTTCAATAAGCTTAACTTGGTATACTATGCGGATGAAGCTTGAACTTGATCTTTAACTTTGAATAGCGTAGGCTTCTCTCCACAATTCCGCCAACCTCCATTTGATATCGTCGTTGAAGCGCTATTCCATCCATCCTCCAACAACGTTGTTTGTCTATAATAAATAAGAAAATACAAATACTAGACAAACAATATTAGTGGTAAATTATTTGTTAAACATCATCAAAACAAGAAGGCCAACATATAGATGGTAGGGGGCTATTTATAACCCATAGGAACCATAATTGAAGGTTGAAGTCGAAAAGGAATCATGTCAAATGACTCCTATTTCCGAGACAGTTGCAACTATCTCGGAAGAATGGCTTGCTTCTGTCAGTTTTATAACCTCTCTCATCACGTTTAATTGTCATTATTCCTGTGGTTATGGGCATGATTTTCACTTATAACGGCTCCATCCTCGTTTATGGATGATCCCTAACAGTTATGAAGCCACGTGGACTGCACAAAACTCAAGAAAATCGTCGCCAAGTCTACTCTAGTTTTCGAGACAGTCACAAGTGTCTCGGAAATAGTATATTGCCTTGTAGTTTCCGAAACAGTGGCATATGTCTCGCACCTGCAAGACAGTTCTAGGAATCGAATACCTAGAACTCGTGAGAGTTGACAATGGCTTTCTTTCCCTTAAGGCCGAGAGACGACTGTAGGAGTCGGCCAATGGGTTGTGTCTTGGGTTTATTCCTGATAAGGTACCAAGGTCTTGTATACGATGATCGATAAGAGCCAGAGGAATAGACCACATGTTATGTCATAGGCTTACCTTGATAAAGAGCCAAGGGTTTGTTACCCAACTAAGGAGTCGTTGTACCTTGGGTTTACCCTGAAGAGGTACCAAGGGCTTGAAATTTGACTAAGGAGTCGAATGCCTAGAACTCGTGAGAGTTGACAAGGGCTTTCTTTTTCCTAAGGCCGAGAGACGACTATAGGAGCTGGCCAAATGGTTATGCCTTGGGTTTATTCCTGATGAGGTACCAATGGCTTGAAAGGGGTGCCTAGGTCTTATATGATGCCTAGGTCTTTGGCCATAGTGAAGCCTTGATCTCTGTGAGATTGGAGTTATAATAACATTTCATTAGTTCTTTATTTTACATTATTATGAAAAATATCTTTTGCAGGCATTTGATGCTCAAAGGCGGTTGAACCACTTATGATCTTGCTTTGGCTCTGCTATAAAGGGAATTTTGTAGTGGATGAGGCTGCTAATATAGAACCTCTTTCCGTTAGATTTTGCTTGCTTTCATAACAAACGACTCGTTGATAAACGAAGATGAGTCAGAACTCCATTTGCTATCTCATCAGCCAAGGTTCCTTCTGAGTCTGAATCTTCAGTAAGGCTTTGAAGGCGGATGGTTAGCATGGCTGCTTTTGGCATAAGGAACTGCCCAAATGCCATGCATTAGGTGGACTGGCGCTTTCTAGGTCGGGTTCGTGAGGATTGGGGGCACGACCAAAAGCTACATGGTACCTTTTGTGGTAGAAACGCTCTTGGAGAAAGAATCCACCAGTCGGTATTGTACTACCTGAAAATGACAAACCACGACGGTTTTCTTGAATGAGCTTTGAGAGCACATGGAACTAGAACATGTTATGAATGGAGAACTCTTCTTTATGGGGATCATGTGGGTCGCATGCTTCGACCGCTATTGCTTAGGAAATTTTAGTGGTGAAGGCGTCGATTGAAGGGCCAATATCATTCTTTCTGAGGAAAATTAGCTGACGGCCCCTAAGTTTTTCCTGCAATCTTACCCCAGGTATAGGGGAGTTTCCTTCAAGGAGTTCTCATGGTCCGAGGCGGCTATCACAGGCTTAATCACCGCTCCTATGTTCAGATGAGCTATTATCAGTTGGAGCTTAAGTGGCTTTGGATTTGATTAGAACCCATAATGAGGTTGAGGTTCTGTTTAGTGATCCAACTCTAGGCTTCTTGGTAGTCCAGAAGGTGGAGTTCGTCTGTGATGGTGGTCAGGAGGTGTCATCGTTTTTTCAAGCAAGACAACATACTCTTATGGCCTGTCTTTTCGTGGAGGGCTTTTGGAGGGTGCTACAGATAGCTTTGCTGTTTCAACAGCTAGTGTACTTGACAAACACTCCCCAAAAGGTTGTAGATGAAAGCACCCTAGAGGAGGTTAATACAGTTTATGCTTATCTAATCTGATTTATACCAATTAAAAATTTATTAACAAATATATCTTAGCAAGAATAATATATTACAAATATATGTGCAATGATATACAAGTAACACAAGGCTAAACAAACTACTAAAGTGATAGGGCAATATAAACAACAAGCAATTAACAAAGGTGATATAAATGATAGGCACAAATATAAAGGAACACTAATGACAAACGCAAACAAACGATATAATCACGGAGTTCCGTCAACCGCTTAACCTACGTCTCCGCTCCTCACCTCGAAGAGATCTCCACTATCACAACCAGATTTTCTACGCTCACCCGAATAACGTTTACACCTCACACTCGGTTTTCTACTTCACTGAAAATTTTACAATCTCATACTCTTGCAATCACACTCTACACCCTCTAAGTATTGGTCTCTAGCCCATGTCTCCCTCAAGTATTAGGAATTACAACATACCTCTAGGCATTACTACCTATCCAACTCCTCTTGGGATGACCCCGTCTCTCACCATACACTCCTCTCGGTGTACAAGTGTATTACAAAGTTTCATACAATCTCACAACTCTAATTATACTATGTATGCAAATACAATAAGCTCAATAGGTTGTGTGTGAACAAAGAGATATATTCAAAACAAGTCTAAACTCAATTACAATCTAGATTATGAAAATTATGAACAAAACAATAAATAACTAGAAATAGAGTTTAGAAAAACTTCTCTATAGATAACAAGAGAGAGAGGGAGAAGAGTTGAATGCTCAAGCACCAATGGATGATCTCCTCTTGCTCTTGTGAAAATTTCTTCACAAACTAAACTCTTGAAACAAAAACTTAAAACCCTTAAACAATCTTTTCAAACTTGTATAAACAATTTTCTTCGATCAAAAACAGAGCTGGGTATGAGGGGGTATTTATAGGAACCTCAAAGCCAAGAGAAAACAAGGCAAAAAGACCAAAATTCCAAAACTAAAAATGGCTGAAAAAACTAGTCGCTACAACATCAGTCGACTAACGAGTTTCATCAGTCGACTGATGAGCTGATCGTTATAGGTATTTTCTAGCTCATCAGTCGACTAACAACCTTATCAATCGAATGATGACCTCATCGTCGATAAGTCAGTCGAACAGAACTAAAACAGATAGTTTTACCAATTCCATGCATTTTATTCAGTCGACTGAACTCATGTATCAGTCAACTGATAACACTTTATCAGCCTATTTAAAATAGTAAAACTGTTTTTAAAGTGCCTTTAAATAGCAAATAAATTCTAAAAAATATAAAACTTTGGGAAGCGTTTATAAACATGTTAATGAACACGTTACAAAAGGTATTTTTGGAATTGCACTTCATATTTGTGAAAACTCATTATTTTTCAAAACTAGTCCAAAACATAAAAATACAACAACACTTGTTTTGTTATTTTGACTAAACCATGTTTTAAAATATTATAAAATGATTTTATATACTTAATAAAAGATGTATATAATGATTTTAAGTCCATAAACCAATAACTCAATATTTTCACAAAAATACATGTTTTGCAAACTTTCAAAACACTAAACATGCTTTCATTAAACTAAATAAAATTGATATTGATGAAATCATATATAAGCATATAAACATGAAACAAGTATGAATTTTCCAATTATATTTATTTGTTTCATATATATAAACTTGAAAACTATATAAAACCAAAACGTGTGTATATATATATTTATATATATATAAACCAAATACGTGTATGTGTGTATATGATTGAACTTAAAGTATCAACACACATAATATAAAACCTAAACTAATTTACTAAGTAATGACCTTCATGAAGCTCTATCTTAGTAACATGGATGAAGCTTGAACTTAGATCTTCAACTTGAATTGCAAGGCTTCAATCCACTATTTCCGCCAACCTCCATTTGATATGAACATTGTGGCGCAATCCATCCAACCTCCAACATATTGTTTGTCTATAATAAATACAAAAACATAAACACTAGACAAACAACATTAGTAGTAAATTATTTGTTAAACATCATCAAAACAAAAAGGCCAACAATCTCTCCCTTTTGATGATGACAAATAATTTACAAAAAGATATATGCATGAAAGAAAATGAATATATAAATTGTAATTATGATGCATATAAACAAGAAATACATACTCACAATATTTCTCTCCATTTGACAACATCAAAAAGGGGAAAAAGATAAGAGAGCGAAGGCTCCCCCTTCCTACAAGCACGGTGAGTATAAAAACAATAATAGAAATAAGGAATGCTCCCCCTATCAAAATGTCTTATAGGATATATGAAATGAATGCTAAGGCAAATATGTGAGCAAGCATATATACAAAATATGCTAAACACAACTGACATACAACAAGACAATTGAGAACATATGTAGATATGTCATTTAAAAAAAATATGTCTCAAAGCATTGGTTTTAAAACAAAACCTAATCAAAAAATTTATGAAATCAAAAGAAAGAAAACATGAGAATCATGCAAAAAGTTTTCAAATGAAAACAAATCAACCAATCATAAATCACAAGTAAACCATATGAGAACATAAAACCAAACCATCATCGATTTTCAAAAAGTAAGAGAGGTAACCATATCAAGCTCTTGAGCTTGTTTCAACCTATATAAATATTTTTAGTACCCGGTAAACAAGATTTGGAAATAAACACCTAATAAACCCAGGGGTTATATAAACACAAACCTCTCAACAAAAATCGAAACTAATAATCATGAAAACAAAAGAATTGATCAAATAAAAATTGTTTTCATATCCAAAAAAGTTTAAAACATAATTTTCAAAACCAAGAAAAAGAAAAATGAAAACACTAAAATTCTTAGTTTAAAAATCAAATATGTTTTGGTACCCAAGTACTTATGGTACCAAAAGATTTAGAGACATGACCGCTATCTTTTAAGCTCAAAACCCTTGGTTATGAACCATTTGGGCACATTTGATGTACGAACACGGTCAAAACAAAAACTGTGTAATGATCTTTCTAATTGTAATAGGTGCAATAAAAAGGGGTAAATAATTTAGGATGACCAAGTGGGCGTGCACGGGAATCATTTGTAAAAATAGGTTTTTCTTTTAAATTGTTTTGTAAATGAGAAACTCTCTTCAAATCAAAACAAAATTTCGTCAAATGATCAAAACGACCACAAAAATCACATTTAAACACGTTAGCATGCTTGTGATGAGCTTTGTGAGTATGAGCATGTGTATGTGTACTTGATGAAGAAACTAAATGGGATGCACAAGGAGCATTAATATTGGTCTTTGTAGATATTTGTGCATCATAGCGAAAATTTAGCTAAATGACCTTTACGGTCGCAAATAGAATATTTATAAATTTTACTATACATGTGTGCATAGTGTGTAGAGGATTTGGAAGTATTTATACTGGACTTTGCACACAAGTCCATAAGCTTATTATTATTAACAATGTAAGATTTTAGGGTTGAATCTAAGGATGATATTCTATTTTTAATATGATTCAACTCAATGTTAGGCACATATTCATTGACATAAGAAGTAGAACAAACATGATTATTCTTAAAAGAATTAAATTCGTTTCTAATGGATTCTACTTCTAATATGGCATCACTCTTCTCATGAGTTAAGCTAGCAATGGATGAGGTTAATTTTTTATTTTCCAAATATAACATATCATTATTTTCTTTAAGCATGATATTTTCTTTTTTAATGATATCAAATTTGGAAGCTAGCTTCTCATGATCGGATTTTAAATCTACAAGCTTGCTTTTTAAACCAACAAAATTATTTTACAACTTAGTATAAGCATGCATTAACTTATCATATGCACAAGTGAATTCATAAATTGAAAGTTCACTTTCGGAATCGGAATCGGAATCGCTTACCACACTAGGGTTATCTCCTAGTGATCGTGTGCATGATGCTCCAACAGAATTTGAATAGGAAGCCGCCAAAGCTTGTCGGATCACCTCCAAGTTCCCTTGATGCACTTCTATAAATTTTCATAATATGTAAGCGCTATCAAAATGA
Source organism: Asparagus kiusianus (assembly GCA_022839385.1). Classification (NCBI taxonomy): domain Eukaryota; kingdom Viridiplantae; phylum Streptophyta; class Magnoliopsida; order Asparagales; family Asparagaceae; genus Asparagus; species Asparagus kiusianus. The sequence continues at coordinate 66,866 of BQKN01000531.1, read as the reverse complement.
ACAAACTTGTTAGAAACAGATGAGTAAAAGCATTTAGTAAAAATTCTAACAAGAGCTTGTTCATAGTAAACATTCTTTTATCATTTTTACTCCACTTAGACTTCTCCAAAATGGGTACAATACAAGCATTTTCAATAACTTCCTATAAATAAAAATGCTTAGATCTAACAAATATATTAAATCTAGAACACCATTTGTCATAGGGGAAAGCATTGAATTTAGGAGCAACACTAGGATCATAGCCTAAACAAGATGCACCATTCATATCTATAATTATAAAAAAAAATACAAGCAAGATGAAAATGAATTCCAAAATTAGATTAGCACAAAAAAATAACTTAGATCTTTAACTCAAGGCGATTAGTCCTTAAATCAAAGAGCACCAAGCTCTGATACCAATTGAAAGCATCTTAGAGGAGGGTGAATAAGGTTTATGCTAAACTAATCCGATTTATGCTAATTAAAAACTTATTAACAAATATATCCTAGCAAGAATGATATATTACAAATATATGTGTAAGGATATACAAGTAACACAAGGGTAAACAAACTACTAAAGTGATAGGGCAATATAAACAACAAGCAATTGACAAAGGCGATGTAAATCAAAAGCCAGCTCCGCTACCAGCATGCCCTACCACACCATCACTTCTCAGATAATGCAGAGACGTTCCCTCTCTTATCGAAGTAACTTCTCAGTCGCTAGCTGACACCTGTCAAAATGAGGATGATTCAGCTGCCAACTTGCACTTCGTCCTCGCCTTTCTGTGCTCGATCAAAATGATGACACTGCCCTCACACACCAAATATATATAAAGGTACTACCGTAACTTGAAAGGGGACGGGGACTTTTTTGGTGAAGAGAAGGGATCTCTCTCTCTCTATCTGAAAATTATACTATACTAGTTTGATCAAGAGCGGCAGATCACTGAATCTCCCTCTCACATGCACACAACTCCCTCAAGAACCTCATCGGTTCCTGACCTTCCCCTTCTCCACTCAGGCTCACCAGCTAACTTGATCATCGGAGGAACCACGAGGGAACTGGTCCTGTCCTCTCATGAATTATTTGCTTGTGTAGCGTGATCGGCAACCCCAGTTTAAGAACCAGGCATAAAGTCGAAGAAAGAGACGGTCCTAGTTCATCAATCTCCTCTATCTCATCCCGATGAGGGCCCGAGAGGAACCGATCTCGCCCCGGATCCAAACCAACTGACTGTGTGATCTTAGTCATCAACAACTATATATCTATATCCGTCATCATATCCTATCGGATGCATATTTTAGTAACAAAATCTGCATCCTAATAGATATAGATACAAATATCTCTCCTAATATTTTCGTTCATCCTAATTAACAAGTATATAAGCTCAGTTTTTTTTTTGAAAAGTATATAAGCTTAGTTAAGATACGTAAAAGAAATTTTAAATTTATATTCTTGGCGCTGGAAAAAATATGGAGCTCACATCCCGTTTTTACCACATATATTCTAGATTCAGCCTAGTTCATGCCATCTTAGTCCAAGTCCATCCAAACAATGACCGAATTATCTTAATTCAACGGGTCCCACATTATCCAATATTTTAAGATACGCCAAATAGCAACTTGACAAGTTATTTAGGATGAACGCAGTATGTAGCCAACATGAATCATTAATTAATTATAATTATATTGGATATTCGTTTTTATTAATATCGTTAAGTTACAGACTCTTTTCTTGTAACTATCAAGGTTTAGCGATAAGCCTTCCAATTTTGTTGATATAAATAGTATATAGTTGTTTATTGAATTTGGCGGATTGTGAATGTCCTATCCCAAAAATTGACACCGGATTCATCTATTAGAACGAAGAGAGGTGTTAGAGGCACACTATGAGACACACCCCCAGACCCGCCCCCGGCCCGGGGGCAGGTCGGGGGGTGTGTCTCATGGTGTGTCTCTAACATTACTTTAGAATGAATCCACCAGAGAAAACAAAGTTTCTGTAGAGTGCTGCCATTACTATACGTGTAAATGCACGTGCAAGGGACAAGTTTTTTAAAAGTACTTTCTATTATTTTCAAATATTATATAGTAAATTAGGTTTTAATGTGAGATCTTAAAATTTGATGAAACTATCCCATCGCGTGGGGGAATCATAAGTCTTCTTATCCTCTATTAATTAATATACTGTTCATATAAGTTTTATTATTATTATTATTATTGTTTTTCGTTATAGAATAAAATGCATGTTCATAATGCACATGATATAAAAATTATATTTATTTCATATCATTTGTATGGTAGTAATTTTTTTTAAAAATACATGTATGGGGAAAAAATATGTCATAAATAGTATTTTCAGCTTAATGCTTAAAGTTGACCCAATGCAATCTCAAGACACTTTATTATAACTTAAATTTGTCATCTGTTTGGATAAGTTGATTCTGTTTACCTAAAATTTACATATTATTTTAGGACATTTTACTATAATTAATTAAAATCAATATTGAGTATTAACAAACGTTTATAATAGTATACTTTTCAAAAATATATTGTTATTCTCTTTAAAACACTATAGATCTTCAAAGGTTGTCATATATCTTTGACTTTAATAAGAAAAATGATGTGGTTGTACTAAAAAAAATCTATTCCATAATGTTTTCCTTTTTTTTTTTGGGGGGGGGGGGGGGGGTTGGGGAAGCGAGAGAGTATTGATGTGATAGGTATAAAATTACCCCTTATCTTTTGTGGAATGTATGACTATTTTCACCCACTTTTATTTTTTGTCATGCCCTCGCTAAGTTCTTTATGAAATAGCGTAGATTTTAAATCTGATAATTAACCCCCAATAATTTAGGTAGATAATATTTTATCATGAAATCTTCAATCTACCTCTATTTTTTTAGAAAGGCAGGTAGGGTAACCTAACCAGCCAAGTCCTCAACAACACTCTTTCTCAAAAGCAAAGGGACAAAACAAACCAAAAACAAGAGGACAAATAGTCAACCGACTTAGCTAGGGAATGAGCAACACCATTACCAGTGCGTCTTACATAAGAAACTTTAGAGCAGCCAATAATAGTCAGACCAGCGTGAACTTCATCCAAGGAAGCAAAAGGAGAAGGAGAGTCCACCAAGGAGATAACCTTTAGAGAGTCAATTTCCACCAATGAAATCCTCCAGTTTATATGCCGAACAAAGTGAATGCATTCCAGGATAGCCAACAGCTCCGCATAATCCACAGACATAGGATCCCTGATCCCCATAGAGTAGCAACCAATCAGATGTCCATGGTGTAATAACACCTCCCAAACCAATAATATCTCTTTCCAGAGGAACAACAACATCTGTGTTGAGCTTCAGCAAACTAGGAGCAGGGGGATACCAAGCAGAAGGTCATTTGAAATGGGTGACAATATCACAGGAGAGACCTCTAACTCTATCACCTTCCTCCACAAAACAGAGAATCCAAGTCGCCAAGATTGAGGCCTCTCTAACACCACCACCATGAGAGTGCATATTCCTTTCCCCCATATAAACCACATGGTTGTGAAAGCCAAAGCCAGAGAGTCCCCAGGGCAAACAGATGTGAGGTGAAAAAGGAAATCACCACAAAACGTACCTCAAAAACCATTAATCACTTCCTAAAGATCTAAGGAATCCCACACTAAACGAGCAAATGAGCAGACGGTGAGGATATGAAGGGCGGTCTCAAAGGCAGCAGAGCAAAGACGGCAACTAGGGGCACAGGGATCCCCCTGTGAGATAAACCAGCTGAGGTGGGGAGAGCATTATAGAATAGACGCCAAATAAACACTCTAATCTTCGGTGGGATCTCCGCATGCCAGATCAAGGGCCACCACTTCGTTACCTTAGAATCCGAGGTGGAAGCAGTATCAGACATAGTTTAGCGAAGAAGTCGGTATCTACTCTTAATTGTGTAGCTCCCCTTCTCCTCATAATACCAAATGAGTTTGTCAGGGACAAGAGAAGGCGACTGTAAGATAAATGAAATGTCCTCCTGATCTACCTGCCAAAAGGAGGTAGCAATCAACTCATGATTCTAAGTACCCGAAGCAGAGATCAGCTCAGCCACCCTTCTGGAAGGGTCGATCAGAGAAGTGATTGGCCTGAAAGAAAAGGGCCTATCCATGGGTCAACACTGATAGAGTCACTCTGGCCATCACCTATCTTCCATTTCAGACCTTGAGCCAGGAGCTCTCTCCCCCAGATAATGCTCTGTCATAAATAAGAGCAGCCAGGACCGACACCAGCTGAAAGGAAGTCCGAGTCCCTGAAATACTTCCTCTTCAAAACCCTACTAGCCAGAGAAAAAGGGTGCTGAATGATTCTCCATGCCTACTTAGCCACCAATGCTTGATTAAACATCTATAGATCTCTAAAGCCTAGATCACCCTCTAACTTTGCACGACACACCTTCTGTCACCTAACCCAGTGAATCTTTCTCTCATCGAAAGTTAATCCCCACCAGAATCTCATAATGATAGACTCAATCTCCCTGCATAAAGAAATTGGAATGCGAAAGATACTCATCATATAGCATGGGATCGCCTACAAAACAGCTTTCACCACAACCTCTCGCCCCCCCCCCCCAACTGAGAAAAGAGCCCTCCTCCACACTTGGACTCTTTTCCAAACTGAGTCTTTGATTGAAACAAAAGTCTGACTACGACTTATTCCAACCACCAAAGGGAGGCCTAAGTACCAATCATGTGACTGGGCCCTATCAAGCCCTAAGACAGAGAAAATAAAGGCCCTAATATCCTCATCTACACAGGGGCAAAAGGTGATGACAGATTTCTGAAAGTTGACTTTCTGACCAGTTGCAGCCTTATATAGTAGTAGAGTACTCTGAACAGTCTGTGCAGCAACCTAGGAGGCCTAAATAAAAACTAAAGAGTCATCTGCAAAGAACAAGTGAGAAATCATTAGCCCTGACTAAGAAAAAAATAACCCTCTGATGCACCTGTTCTCCCATGTCTGATGATCAGTGCCCATAAAGCTTCCGTGCAGAAAAGAAATAAATATGAAGATAGTGGGTATCCTTATCGCAGATCATGAGTAGGAGTGACCTGGCCCATTGAGGCAGAAAGAAAGTGAGGAAGTAGAGATACAGTCTAAGATGAGATGCCTCCAATGATCTTGAAATCACATGACCTGAAGGGTCTTGTCAATAAACTCTTATTCCACTCTATCATATACCTTACTCATATCTAATTTCAGTGTCATATGGCTAGACTGACCCGTTCTCCTTTTTTGCAATGTATGGAGAAGTCCATGTAGGCTGTCTAAAAAATCACAATAGAAAGCTAGTCCCCGTCTAGCCACAATTAAGAAGGTTACAATCAGACGACTTTCTTATTACCAAAGGAAAGCTGTAATCAAAGGATGCCCCTATGGATCATGAAGAAATTACAAGCTAACGATTTCTTCAAACTGAGAGGTAGAATTCATCCCTACAGTCAAAACATAAATGGCTACGTCCCAAAAGTCAAAGCAACACAATCATTACATCCTCAGATATCAACACAGCCCCATATGGGAGATGATTGATCTTTGTGGCTGCGACAACAACATGACTAATATTATATTAGCAACTATCAGAGGTGCTTATGAGCAGTGTAATGATTTTAGAAAAGCGGAAAGATCTAGAGACTATGTGAACAGTCTTATCGTGGCCTGCAGTTGATAGAGCGTTATTGGGATGCCTCAAGTGTCACAAACGACCTGAATAAGGCCTTCTCTACCTGTCATTGGTGTCATCCATATATAAAGACAGAAAGGAGAAATGCAGCTTCTAAAAGCTACAGAACGCAGCTTCTAAACGCTGCAAACGCAGCTTCTAAACGCTGCAAACGCAGCTTCTAAAAGCTACAAAACGCAGCTTCTAAACGCTGCAGAATGCAGCTTCTAAATGCTGCAAACGCAACTTCTAAACGCTGCAAATGCAGCTTCATCCCGCTGCAAACGCGACTTCAGACACTGCGTTCAGACGAAGGATCATATCCAGATGCAACTCAAGCCCAGACGATTAACACATCATCCAGAGGTATACGCAAGTTTATGTTCAGCGACGCAAGACTTGCGTTTGACCTGTTCAAATGTAATGGTAACAACTTCGAAACTGTTCTTCACCCACGATTTGGGGAGTGGTTTATGTAGGTTGTTACACCCGATTAATGGGGCGACTAAACCCCCATTTAGGCACAGATTATGGGGGTAGTTACACCCCTAATCCCCCTATAAATATCAACAAACTCAATAGAGTTCAGGATCGGGGTTTTGGGGAGGTCAGAAGAGATTTTCTAGAATTAGATCAGGGAAAATCTCCAAGATCGGATCTTTACACAATCGGAGGGCAACCATCTTCAACAGAAGAGTTCCAGACACTCGATACTTGGCTTATTAACCGAATTATTTCGGTTCAAACAACTCTTTTCTTATTAGAGTTTGTTACTCATTCGGAGTTACAACACTCGTCGAGAGTTCTTGAGTAGTTCAACCAGACAAATCATTTGTTCCAGCGAATTGAGATTTTTGGATCGTCAACAGAGAGCAAGTTCGACGCAAGCATTCGAAGGAAGCACTCCATCGCCACCGTGAAGAACCCAGAATTAAACAAAGGGGAGAATCCAGATCATTCTCTTCTCTTTTGTAATCAGAAAATCCAATTGTAATCGAGAGTTGAGAGAGTTGTAAACATTCTTTTTTCTAATTAGTTAGAGAGAATAAAATCAAATACAATTCTTTCATTATTTTCTTATTTACAAATTTTGCACAAACAAAAGATGGCGACTACGCTGGGGACTAGCTTATCTTACGAAGAAGTGGTGGCGCAATCCGATGTCCATCTCGCTGGAATAACCGTTGAAACTCTTGTTGTAGAGTTTGATCAAGCCAAGTACGAGGAAGCTCTTTCCTCTAGATCGTTTAGCCCCAAAGCCAGGCACAACATCCAAAAAACCTCCAAAGGGATCCAACCTATTGCTGAGAAGCTGAAGAAAGCCCTCTCCTTTGGCCAAGATCTTAAACTCGCTCTGCAAGTTGAAGATTCCACACCCGTATCAACACGACGTGTAATGGGTGGTAAAAGGCCTATGATGGAGGAAAATCCCATCAATGTCGATGACGTTGCGTCCAAGACTCTGAAACAAGCCAAGAAGAATGCCGCTCGAAGACGGAGAAGATCCATCCAACGAGCGCATCTTCGAGAAAACCGATCCCTGGTTCAACACGAGGATCGCGTTCTCAAGGCCCCCCACAAAAACTACGTTCCTACTCCAGAACGCATACTTCACGGCAATGAGCCTAACTATGAGCTCCGAGTGATACAGCTTAAACGCGACCATCAACGGTGCGTTGTCCATCCAAAACGCAATACTGTTAAGGATAAAAATGCACCCTATGGATGCGTCCAAACAGAACAGGATCCCAAGAGATTTGTTTCATCAGTTAAACACAGGCCAAAGCCTGGTAGTTATAAATCACAACGCGACCCTTGCGTTTCGACCCCAGAACGTGATGTGGTCCGCCAAGTACAAAGGAGTCAACACGGGTTTAAGATTCATGTCCAACAAGAACCCGTCTCGCCCACTCGAAGACAGAGGATCTTATCTCCGGCGAAGAATTACTCTCAAATCCCTGATTTTTGAGAATTACTCTCTAGGGAAAAACCAACGCAACAAGCAACTCATTCGTGTCATTGTGAGCGGCTTATTTCAATAGTCCTTTCCGAATGTCACTGTTGTACATCTGAGCCTCGGAGGTCTGTATTCGATAGACTGTCTAACATCACAAGACCAACCAAGCGACGACGTCATCAGAAGAAGAAGGTTTCTGAAGCTGAACTTCCTTAAGTCACTATTAATGTGATTGGCAGAGGGAAAGCTTCCACTCCCAATTCTGATGAATCAGAAAGAAGCCATTCCCCGACCGTTCGGGAACTTTGCGACGAGTCCGAAGGAGTATATCGACACACCCGGACGCGGACAGGAGCTATCTGTTCGGTTGACTATAGAAAGTTGGCTAAAGGAATTACTTCTGATGATGAACATTCGGCAATCGTCGAATCCCAATCTTCAAGTTCCGTTGTGGCATGGGAAGTTTTTGCTTACATGACTAGAGACCCCGAGGATTTAGCTAAAAATGTTGATGAACACCACATTATGCTCCATGCATAACACGAGACACTTCTCCAAATGAAGGATATGTTGGCCCAGCTCCTCACCGAAAAAGGCCAAAAAGCCGAATCTTCCCGGAGGACAACCTCCAAAGGAAAACAGAAAGTGCTTGAAAATGTGGAACATGAGACTCACAATTTGGAGTCTTCTTCCGAAAATGAGAAGGAGACGGAGAGAGAATAGAATCCTCAATCAACTAAAGTGGATGAGCTAGAAGCCCGCCTTAACGCAATAGCCAACAGAAGCGAGCTTCGCGAAGAAGGAGTGATACGGCCTTATCTCGTAGAATAGGATACAGCTCCCTATCCGCCTAAATTTAAGGCCCCAACTCTATAACCTTTCGATGGTACAGGGTCATCAAATCAACACATCTACTACTTTAAGTCACAAACTGGAGATGTGGTAGCCAACGACGCCATCCTAACCCGTTTATTCATCGGTACTCTTAAAGGGGTTGCCTTTGAATGGTTTATGAAACTGCCTGCTGGATCTATTCAGAAATGGGTAGATCTGGAAAGGCTTTTCTTAGACAGATTCTTCGAAGATGATACGGAAGTCTCAGTCCCTACCCTTGTCGCCACCAAGCAAAAGAAGAGAGAATCTATCAAAGCTTATGTGGAGAGATTCCGCAGCATGGCATTACGATGCCCATCAGGTATGACTCAATCAACTTTGGTTGAAACTTGCAGGCATAACTTGCAGATGCAGCTCCTTGCTCAGATAGGAGTAGCAGAATATCACTCCTGGAGACAACTGGTATCTCAAGGAGAACAAGCTGAAGAGATCGTTGCTCGGGTCAAGGCTGAAGAAGTTACTCAACCCAAGCCCCAACAGTAACGCAACTAGAACAATGCGCCGCGCTCCAAGGGGAAAGAGACGTTAGCTGTCGATACCGATGCACGCACGCCATCTGGGAAGCAAGGCAAAGCACCAAACCAACAAAGAGCGCCCAAGCAATACTCGTTCAAAGAGGAGCATGTAGACACTCTGTTCCAACTTCTTCGGAAGAACAATAAATTACAGTTCCCTGAAATCGGAAAGCCAGATGAAGCAGGGAAGGTAGATGACCCCAATTACTGTCGCTATCATAGGTTCTTGGGACATCCTACCAGAAAATGTTATGTGTTCAAAGACATCCTGCAAAATTTGGTGAATGCTAACGTACTTACCCTGAAGCCGGAGCAGAAGACTGTATCCACTAACTTGATTGCGGTCCAGTTCAGTGACTTCCTCCCTGTAGCTGCTACAGATAGTGTCATTCCCATCCCTAAAGGAGAAATACACTTGAAAAACACCGACGTACACAATCAGAAGGACAGCGGGTTGGTACCCCTCACTATCCCAAAAGGAGAGATCATGTGGGTCCATCCCGACCTAATTGAAGATCAGCAGTGGACAAACACCTCGCCCAAGCAGAAAAGAGGCAAGGCTAAGTCATCCAACGTGATTAGCCCCTCTGTTAATGAGAATAATGACCATCTCAAACCTCTCACCGACTCAGAGGGAGAGAGAATCGTCCTAGCAGCATACCCAGAAGGTAACCCTGGTACTAGGTCGGGAAAAGCTTACTTGAGAAACTATGACCAGAATGCTCAAGAAGTCGAAGAACAGCCCCAAGACGCTGGGGGTTCTGTACCAAAGAAGCCTGTCGATAAAGGGAAGCAAAAAGAGCTCCGGTTCAACAAAAATCTTCACCAGGATCTTGGAGAAACGAGCGCCCCCTTCCAATTTAATGTAATGGCGCAGCTGGCCAATATACCTGCTAGGATTACCCTATATGAGCTCTTAAGGTTGTCCAAAACCACCAAAGAAGCTCTGATTGAAGCTTTGAAAAACACGGAGAGCTTTATCACTCAAGTTACTCCAATTCCTGAAGCGTCTGAAGATCAGTCCTGCCTGCAATGCTTACAAGCAGCAAGAAGTCTACCCTGCATATCATTCACTCAGGAGGATATGCAAGTGAAACATAAACATGACAGGCCCCTGTATTACACAGGATACATCGGGTCATCAGAAATCAGCCGTGTTCAGGTCAACCCAGGCTCGACACTCAGCATCATGCCATACAGAGTTATGCAAGTTTTAGGGATTCCCATGCATCGGTTGAATGCTACTCAAACTACCATCTTCGGGTTCAATGCTAACAGCACTCGGCCCCAGGGAAAGATCAAACTCAGATGTTAGATCGGAGATCTCAGGTCCGAAGTGACTTGTTACATCATAGATGCAGACACATCCTACAATCTGTTATTAGGACGACCATGGATTCATGCAAATCACATCGTCTCATCTACCCTACATCAGGTCATGAAGTATGTCAATGATGAAGGTGAAGTTTGAACCCTGATTGCGGAAAAATACCCTTTCCGAGGAGTGGAAAACTTTCACACCGATTCGGTCTTCTACTCGGAATCGCGAGAGAAAGAAGATATCGATAGTGGTAATGAGGCAGACGTCGAGCCAGATCCTGAAGGGAATTGTCCATGGGAGTTAAACTTTAATGTAATGAGTCCAGTGGAGAACAATAATAATGTACCGAGTGAGGGCGAGTGGTGCATTAATGAAGATTTTATTTTGACGTACTTGTCTGATGAATCTTTTTAAGCTGAACAAACAGAGAATGATCATAATGCAGGTACCAATCCGTGGTGCACATTGTGTGCAGAAACATCCCTCACATTACCAATTAAGTCATCCTTCACTTCAGATGAAGAAGTAGAAGATGCACAGAATGTTTTCTTCAAAGTCCCGTCCAAAAGGAAAGGGCAGAGGCCGATTCATTTCGGCAAAGTTAAACCCGAACCACTCAAACGGGGAAGTTCCAAAGAAGATGATGGAGTTCCTCAATTCCATTATCACGAACCTAACTCCCTCCGATTAATAAAACAAATGGAGTATAACTTTAACGAAAAATAAGGTTTAAACTTTGGGAAAGGAAGGCGAACGCCAATCCGAATGTCTCTAACCCCCGAAGGAAAACTCCCGGATTATTATCAAAAAACCGGAAGAGGCTTGGGTTATGTCACAACTCCCTCTGTCTCAGAAAATGAAATTAGTAATTATCTACGTCAGGACCATTCATGCGGAACATCTTCCTGGGAATCTGACGTCAGTGTCGGACCTTTCTTTAAAGATCTGACTGTGAACATGGTTTCAACTAGTCATCCAGATGAAGACGCAGGGGGTGACGAAGAGTTAATCGAATCGACCAATGACCCTTGGATCAAGCGTCTTAACATTTTGTGGGATATGCGATTCGACCAACGCGAACCACCTACTGAAGATAAAGTAATTCAGGTCAACATGGGAGATGAACATGATCCTAAGCCCATCTTCATAGCTAAAAATTTATCATCATTTGAGAGAGAAGACCTTATATCTCTCATCCGAGAATATATAGATGTTTTTGCTTGGAACTATGAAGACATGCCTGATCTTGACCCAAAAGTTGTCATGCATCATCTCAACATCGATCCAGATGCAAAACCTGTTAAACAGCAACAACGCCGGTTTCGTCCAGATATCATGGAAGCAATTGAGTCTGAAGTTAAAAAGATTATAGACTCGGGTTTTGTTAGGGAGGAACAACACCCGGACTGGGTGGCCAACATTGTTCCAGTTCCCAAGAAAAATGGTAAGGTCCGAATATGCATCGACTTTCGTGACCTCAACACAGCTTGTCCGAAAGACGAATTTTCTCTTCCTATCACTGACGTCATGATCGATAACACCTGCGGATATGAAAGGATGTCTTTCATGGATGGATTCTCCGGGTACAATCAGATCAAGAAGCATCCGGAAGACGAAAAACACACCGCTTTTAGAACACTACTAGGGGTGTATTGCTATACAGTAATGCCGTTCGGCCTGAAAAACACAGGTGCAACTTATCAACGTGCAATGAACGCCATCTTTCACGAACACGTACGTAAGAAGATCGAGTGCTACGTTGACGATATAGCAGTAAAGAGCCAACACAAAGGCGATCATCTTACAGACTTGAACACAATGTTCGACATCATGCGAACACATCAACTAAAGATGAACCCAACAAAATCATTCCTTGGGGTGTCAAGCGGAAAATTCCTGGGATTTATTGTCACATCCTAGGGAATTTCTCTTGATCCAGAGAAAATCTACGCTATTCAAGATATGCCACCCCCAAAGAATCTTAAAGAGCTCAGGGGTTTGCAAGGGAGGTTGGCCTACATTCGGAGATTTATATCGAATCTTTCAGGATGCTGTCAACCCTTCTCTAAGCTCATGAAGAAAGGAGTATCCTTTATTTGGGATAAGGATTGCCAAAGAGCATTCGAAGAGATTAAGGAGTATCTTATTCAACCACCGGTTCTTGTAGCCCCAATATCAGGAAAGCCATTCCTGTTGTATGTGAGAGCCATGGAACATTCTCTTGGAGATTTGTTGGCCCAGAATAACGATCAAGGTCAAGAGCAAGCCATCTATTACCTAAGCAGGACTATGATGGGAGCCGAACACTGATACAATCCAGTTGAAAAAGAATGCCTCGCTTTGGTATTCGCAGTTCAAAAGATGCGATATTACCTAGTTGGACAAACAATTCACGTCATCTCCAAGGTGAATCCCTTGAGGGTTCTGATGACAAAGCCATCGTCTCTAAATTGTCGGCTCGCAAAATGGGCCATTCTCTTGTCACAATATGATATGCAATTCATGCCCCAAAAGGCGGTCAAGGGTCAAGCGTTGGCAGACTTCTTAGCCGATCATCCGGTACCAGGGACATTTAAATTGTACGAAGAGCTACCCGATGAAGTCGCTGAAGCTTGCGTTACTCAAGAAGCTATGCAAGTGTGGAAATTATTCTTCGACGATGCATCTAGAGCAAATCCTCATAGAGCAATTACCGCAGGAGTGGGGGTCGTACTCGTTTCCCCAAACGGCCACGTGATCCCAAAAGGGTTTTCATTGATCGAGCCATGTAGCAACAATGTAGCCGAGTATAACGCGCTGCTATTAGGAATGCAAATTACTGAGGAACTCAATATTCGGCATCTTGAAGCTTACGGTGACTCTCAGCTAATCGTAAATCAAATCTGAGGTGAATACGAAGTGCGTCATGAGGATCTTATCCCGTATTACTGCACAGTGCTAAAGCAAGCTGAGAAGTTCGAAGGTTTCTTTATCGAATACATTCCACGAGCTCAGAACGCTTACGCGGATGCTTTAGCCTCGTTGGCAACCTCATTAGCGTTGCCTCCAGGGGCCGGGACTACAATCCCGGTTACAGGATGCCAGTTATGCTGTTCTAAGATTCCTATAGAGGAAAGCTTCGATAAGACACCGACAGGAGAAGTCTGCACGACCTCGATGGAATTGGAAGCTAGAGATTGGCGGTTTCCGTACATTGACTATGCCGTATACGGAATTTTGCTTGATGACCCTAAAGAAGCGGCCACTATCAAACGAAAAGCCCTCCAATTCTATTATGATGCAATTTCTCGAACCCTGTACCGTAAATCATATGATGGAGTTTTGCTTAGATGCCTCTCTCGGAAGGAAGAGAAAGAGGCCCTAAAGGAAGCTCACGACGGAATGTGTGGAGCTCACTAGTGTCACGCCCCGCTTCCCAAAATACCCGGGAATCGGAACGTGAACAAGCCCGTGACGTATTAGATTGAGAAAAAATATACGCTATCATTTTTTTTTCTTTT
>BQKN01000531.1:27226-45364 GCA_022839385.1 Asparagus kiusianus | reverse complement strand
CAAAACAAGATTAGAAGATGTAGGCTCATAACATGAGACCTAACAATCTCCCCCTTTTTGATGATGACAAACAATCTACACAAAGAGTATATAAGATATACAATAAAGCATAATACTCTTAAAATATACTCACAATATTTCTCCCCCTTTGACAACATCAAAAAGGGGAAAACGACAAGAATGAAGAGAGCGAAAGCTCCCCCTATCATAAAGCATAGGTGAGTATAAATAAGAAAATGGGGAAGGCTCCCCCTATCAAAAAGCCATAAAGAATTTATGCAATAAGGATCATGGCAAACATGTGAGTAAGCGTAAATGAAAGTGTGCTAAACACCACTCACATACAAGACCAAGTGAACACTCATATGTGTATCATTAATACAAAGTGTCACAAGAGTCTAAAACCAAAAAAAAAATTAAAAGAAAATCAAACATCAAATGATTAAAAAAAATTAGAAATTTTCTACCATAAAACATGATTGATTGAGAGCACAAATAGACATATAAAGGGTGTCTCAATATTCAATCATAAATCATCGTTTGGATACAAACAAAAATAGATCATAAAAAATATGAAATCATGAACCTCATGAAGGTTCAAATAAAAGCCTCAAATGATACTAAAAGGAAATCAAAGTGTATATATTGTATCATTTTCGACAAAAGCAAGAGAGGTGAGCATAGCAAGCTCTTGAAACAAGTTTCAACCCAAATAAAGCTTTTAGCATCCGGTAAACCTCCCGGAGGGTTTCTCAAACATATAACCTCTCATATGCAAATATAAAACAAAGTATATATCAAAAAAAAGTGTTTGATCAATAGAAGAAATCCTTTTTGTAAAAACTTGATCAAACCACATAAGGAATACATTGTAAATCACAAGTAGATGATCCGGAAGCTCAAACACATAATGTCATCATACGAGAGATTTAAAATGATCTTATAAACACATTGTTCAAACTCAAAAATTGAAAACAAGATGTTATAGAAAAATAATCTTAATAAAATTTGTATCAATTCATAAAGGATGAAAACATGAAAATCTATGAAAGAAAGTCATGAAAAAAATATGAATGATAACTTTTCAAATCAAATACTAAGCATAAAATTGTTTTCAATTTTTGTTTATAAAACTTTAAATAAAAACATCTTTAAGAACATGAAAAACTAAAAAGCTAAGGAATCGTTCTTAAAGATTAAACATGTTTTGGTACCCAATTACTCTTGGTACCTAAGAGTCTAGGGACATGACCCCTATCATTAAAGCTTAAAGCCCTAGGGTTATGATCCCTTTTGGGCGCATTTAGTGCACGGATCCGGTCATAGCAATAATTATGCAAATGACCAATTCGATTACAATAAGTGCAATGAAGAGGATACATTTGTTTATGTTGACCATGTGGGTGTGCACGTGGAACATTTGTAAATAAAGATGGTCTTTTAAAATTATTTTGCAAATGTGAAACATTTTTAAACGAAGGTAGTTCTTTTGGAACAACTTGCGATTTTGAAACATTTTGTAAATCAAAGCAAAATTTCGCTAAGTGTCCAAACCTACCGCAAACACTACACATAAACTTTTGTGGTCTATTAGAAACATTTGGCAAATGTGAAATCCTTTTTAAGTCAAAGCAAAAGTTTGCCAAATGGCCAAAACGACCACAATGATCACATTTAAACACACTAGCATGCTTGTGATGAGAAAATGATGCATATGCATGTGTGTGTGATGATGAAGCTTGATGGGATGCACAAACATGATTAGGCTTGTTAGGCTTTTGTGCATTATAACAAAATTTAGCAACATAGCCTTTACAACCGCAAATAGAACATTTGTAAATTTTGTTATACTTGTGTGCATAGTAAACAGGTTTCTTGGAAACATTTTTGTGGGACTTTGCACACAAGTCCATAAGCTTATTATTATTAACAATACATGTTTTAAGGGTTGAATCTAAAGATGATATGCGGTCCTTAACATGATTCAACTCATCATTATGCATACAAGTATTGTTATTAGAAGTAGAACATATATAATTATCTATAAAAGATTCAGTATTATTCTTTATGTTCTCTACTTCTAATATGGCATCATCTCTTTCATGAGTTAAGCTAGAAATGGATGATGTTAATTTTTCATTTTCCAAAATTAACATGTCATTGTTTTCTTTAAGCATGGTATTTTCTTTTGCAATGACATCCAATTTTGACACTAGCTTCTCATGATCGGATTCTAAATTATCATGCTTGCATTTTAAATTAATAAAATCATTTTGCAAATTATTGTAGGCATGTAATAACTTTTCACTAGCACAAGCAAGTTCATCACTAGATAAATTATTTATGGATTTGAACTTGCAAACCTCACTAGGGCTATCGCCTAGTGCACGTGTGCATGATGCTCCAATGGAACTTGAAGAGGAAGCCTCCAAAGCTTGTCGAATCGCCTCCAAGTCCCCTTGATGTGCTTCTATGAATTTCCATAAATTGTAAGCACTATCAAAATGAACAAACTTGTTAGAAAAAGATGAATCAAAAGCATTACGCAAAAATTCTAACAAGAGCTTATTCATTGCAAACATCTTATAATCATTTTTACTCCACTTGGATTTCTCCATAGTGGGTGCAATATAAGCTTCATCTATAATATCCCATAAATCGAAATGTCTAGATCTAACAAAGATATTAAATCTTGAACACCATTGGTCATAGGGGAAATCATCTATTCTAGGAGCAACATTAGGATCATAGCCTAAGCAAGGTGCACAATGCATGTCCATAATTATATAAATATGCAAGCAATGATTACAATAAATCTCAAAACTAGATTAGCACAAAAAGCTAACTTGGATCTTTAACTCAAGGTGGTTAGACCTTAAATCAAAGAGCACCAAGCTCTGATACCAAATGAAAAATACCCTAGAGGGGGGGTGAATAGGGTTATTGCTAATCTTATTAGATATTAATACCGATTATGACTTATCAAAATTCTATATCCTAACAAAGATGATATTCAATTAGATATATGCAAGGATATATGACAAGACAAATAAGAAGTAAACAAATAGTGGACACAATAAGCAATCAAACACGATAATATGATCACGGAGTTCGGACCTTCCGTCCTACGTCTCCGCTCCCCACTCCCGGGGAGAACTCCACTATCAACACACCCGGTTTGGAAGCCGAAACTTCTCTACACACTCGGTTTATAAGTTCACCGAAAACTCTCACAATAACTCACAATGTACATACACAAGCTACAACCTCAAGTGTTGGTCCTCACGTATCGACTCCCTCAAGTGCTCGGAATTATCACCTCTCACTAGGCAACCGACGCCACTCCTCTCGGTATCGATCCCGTCCTCACCACACGCTCCTCTCGGTGTACAAGTGTATTACAAGTGATCTCTCGATATAAGGCTCAAATACAATAATTGTTCTCTACAAATGATGAGAACTCAATTTAGCTCACACTCACTAAATCACACACCACCTCTCAACAAAGTATAGTATGAGATAATCTAAGCTCAATAAGAGTGTGTGTGAAAAGTGAAAAACAATGGAAATCTAAATCAATTTAATATAGCACGATATAAATATGAAATTGTCAATCAATATGCTATAAGAAAGAGTTTAGATAAACTTCTCTGAGAACACAAAGAACTGAAGAAACAATGATGAGGAGGATGAATTCCTCAGTAGGAAATGAAAGCTTCTTCTTTGTGTAAAAACTTCTCTCTTTAAACAAAACTTGAAACAAGGCTTTTTTTAAACACTTCTTAAACACTTGCAAACTTGTTTAAACAAATCTCTTCAGTTATAGTAAGAGTAAAATGCCAGGGGGTATTTATAACAACCCAAGGCATCAGTAAAAACCCAAGTAAAAAGACCAAAAACCCATTAGAAAACAAAACAGTAAACTAGCCGTTACAGTGTTATGGGTCGACTCATCAATGTTTATGAGTCGACTCATAAGTTACCGTTACAACCCAGAAAACAGCTTATGGGTCGACTCATAAAATTCATGAGTCGACTCATCATGCATGGGTCGACTCATGAGGTCATGGGTCGACTCAGCAGAAACAAAACACACAATCCAGCGCAGTTCTTGAGTCGACTTATGACAGGCATGAGTCGACTCAACCTGTCGGGTCGACTCATGAACTTGTGAGTCGACTCAGCAGAAAGAAAAAAGAAACTACGCAGCAGTTTGTGAGTCGACTCATTTCTAGTTATGAGTCGACTCATAAACCTGCACACACATAAAAATTGAAAGAACCCTAATACCACTAGGAAGGAACCCTAGAGGGGGGTGAATAGGGTTTATGCTAATCTAATCCGATTTATGCCAAATTAAAAACTAATTAATAAATATATCCTAGCACAAGAGATATGAATAATATATGTGCAAGGATATATAAATAACACAAGGGTGAACAATATAGTGGATGAAATAAACTAGATGCAATAGGCGATATATGCAATGAGCACAAGTATAAATGAACGCCAATGCAACTCAAACACAAGCAAATGATCACGGAGTTCGGACCTTCCGTCCTACGTCTCCGCTCCCCACTCCCGGGGAGAAATTCACTATCACACCGGGTTTTCAACGATCACCCGAAAACGCTTACACCACACAATATCGGTTTCAACGCTCACCGATCAACGTCTACAATCTCACAATGTAACTACACTAACTACCACCTCAAGTGTTGGTCTCTAGCCCGTGTCTCCCTCAAGTGCTCGGAATTATCACCTCTCTCTAGGCTACCGACGCCACTACTCTTGGGACAACCCCGTCTCTCACCACACACTCCTCTTGGTGTACTAGTGTAATACAAGTGATCTCACAATGAAGGCTCACAACAAAGGATTTGTTTTCTAATACAAGGCGAGAACTCAATTAAGCACACTCTCAATGTCACAAACCCACAACCCTAAATTATACTAAGTATGAAAATACAATAAGCTCAATAGGTTGTGTGTGAACAAAGAGATAAATAAAATCAACTAAACTCAATATAAACACTAGCTTAATAAAATGATAATTAAACAATAAAATGTAAAGCTAGATTGAGTTTAGAAAACTTCTCTAATAAATGACAAGAGTGAGAGAGAGATGATTTGAAGCCCAAACACCAAAGATTATCTCCTCAAGCCCTTGTGAAATTATCTTCACAAACCAAACTCTTAAACACACTTAGAAACCTTAAACAAACTTATAAAAACTTCTTTAAAACTTTTCTCTTAGTTGATGGGAGAGTTGAATACAATGGGGTATTTATAACAACCCAAAACATCAGCCAAAAACACCCCAAAACAAGAACTAGCCGTTTATAGCCGTTTATAGCCGTTATAGAGAGAAAAGACCAAAATACCCCAAAATCTAGCATTCTGGAATCTTGCGTATCTGGCTTTGTAAAATCAATTAAAAATAGTAAAACAGCTCCAAAAATTATGAAATTTTGTGGGAAGGTTCTAGACATGTATAATGACATGTTAGAGAAAGAATTTCTAAAAAATCATTTCCCAGTTGAGAGAAATAAATATTTGAACACCGATATACAGTTTCCAAAATCTGCTGACATACACGATTTTGTAAAATCAAGTTGGTACAGTAAAACAACTCCAAAAATCATGAAATTTTTAAGAACCCTTCTAAACATGTATATGAATATGTTAGAGAAAGAATTTCTGAAAAATCATTTCCCAGTTGAGAGAAATAAATATTTGAACACAGATATACAGTGTTATGAGTCGACTCGCACTTTTCATGGGTCGACTCATAATTGACCGTTATAGGCCAAAAACAGCTTATGAGTCGACTGAAAAAATATATGAGTCGACTCATCATTCATGAGTCGACTCATCAAGTTATGGGTCGACTCAGCAGAATCAAAACACAAAAACCAGCGCAGTTCTTGAGTCGACTTATGCCAGGCATGAGTCGACTCAACCTGTCGGGTCGACTCATGAACTTATGAGTCGACTCAGCAGAAAGAAAAAGAGAACTACGCAGCAGTTTGTGAGTCGACTCATTTCTAGTTATGAGTCGACTCATAAACTTGCACACAGAAAAATTGAGGTTTTGAGTCTTTTAAAAAATATCAAATGAAGTCTAAAAAATATGAAACTTTGAGAAAAGTTTGCAAATGATATTTTGAACATGTTACAAAAAGAATTTTCCAATTTGCATTTCCCAATTGTGAAATCTCATTATTTTGCAAAAGTGTTCAAAACATGAAAAAGTGATATACATGAAGTTTGATGTTTTGACATAAACAAAGTTTTCAAACTTTGCACAATGATTATATAGATTTGATAAAATATGTATATGATGATTGTTAAGTCTATAAACTGAGAATACAATATTTGAGCTTAGAAACCAAATACGTGTATGTATATGTAAACATCAAAATCTAAAACACTTGTATGTATATATATATATATATGCATAGAAACCAAATACGTGTGTGTATATGATATTGAGCTTAGAGTATCTAACACACATAATATAAAAACCTAAACTAAATATACCCAAGCTTGTGATCTTCAACGAAGCTCTATCTTGGTACACTTGCGGATGAAGCTGGATCTTGGATCTTTAACTTGAATGCAATGCTTCATTCCATAATTCCGCCAACCTCCATTAGATATGATCGTTATGGCTCAATCCATCCATCCTCCAATATATTGTTTGTCTAGAATACCTAATAAGAAACATAAACACTAGACAAACAATATTAGGAATTGTTTGTAATCATCAAAACAAGATTAGAAGATGTAGGCTCATAACATGAGACCTAACAATAAAGACTGGTCATAAATCAAAACAAACGACACGTACCCGTGAGAGGCAAAGGGATGTAAGGCGACGCTTTGTCTGAAGAAGATGGTGGTCGAATATCCCACTCCTCGGGATCATCGCTGTCATCACCTAAATTGTCATTGTTCTCATCACTCCCACTTTGGTCGCCATCACCATCCGTATCATTTGCACCATTGCTATGATCCGTAGGCTCCTCTTCATCTATAGGGGGAAATGTCGGCGCATCCTTAGTGACGGTAGGTTTCGATATGATTCCAGTAGTAGGGCTGGGCTGTGTGTCTCCTACAGGTGGTAATACCACAGAAGCGGAAGGAGACTTGTCTGCTACTAAGTCTTGCTGGGCAGTCATCGTAGGTTCTTAGACCGGAGGTCTATCTTCTTCAACATGAGGAACAGTAGAGGCGGTATCGTGAAGCGTGTCTTCAGGGGCAAACTCCATACCCCCTGCAAACGATTCGTCTCTACGTTCTTCTTCATTCAATGAATGGGCAGAAGAGGAAGGACCTCCTAAAACGGGGCCAACGCTGGGGAGACCAGGCTGAGGTGAGAGTCCCATAGCAGTTGACTCTCGTTCTTCCTCTTCGGCATGCCATGCTTTCTGAGCATCTGACATAAGTTTAGAAGCAGGGGGTTCGAGCGCTAACTTTCGACGAGCTCGTTTGTCATATCTGGCTTCTTCAGCCGGATCTAGTGCTCTTTTCCCAGTGGCACTCTTACTCCGAGTCTGGACTCTTGAAGGTTCCACCTCGTGAGTATCCGGCATCCTGACCTCTTCCTGAACTCCCTCTGGTGATTGTCGCCGTTCGTCCTCTGTAATCGCCTTTTCGTATGATAAATATTCGTTAGCACCCCGGGCACGGAACCTTTTAGCACTCCTCTTTGAAGCATACCATTTGCGGATGGCCCTCAAGCAAGAGGTATTCATGTTGTAAGCTGAAATTTGGGAGGCAGCTTGGTACCACGTGCAAAAGCTTAAAGAAGTACGAACGTTGGGCATCTTATGCGGTAGTCGGAATTTTGCTCCCGTACATCCTGCTACCGAGTAGTACCAAGCTCTTGCTCCTTCATACACGTTACCTGTGTACACAAGAGCGGGGTTTGGATTCTCGAAGTAAATTTGATCATAGCCAAATTGCCGAGAAAAGCGATAAGGCTGATATGGTTCAATAAAACACTTCCTCCCTTGCCGAAAAATAAAATAGCCGGGGCGAATATTTATGAGCCACCAGAAGGCACCTCTACTGAGTATGGTGAAAGAATTTCGTCCCGAAGTGTCTTGATGGAGTTCTCCATACGCACCGCCCTCGAAAATGGGAAACTTGCAAGCGATCTCATAATTATGGTTCCGCCTAAATATTTCACAGAATTTAACTTGATACCAACCGACCCATTGAGCAGTTTCTAATTGCTGAACAAGAGAAGCCGAGGTGTCACTCGACTCCGGAGTCGACATTATCGAAGGGCAGTGCAACATAAACCAAGATACCAAATAAATATATGGCATTGGCACTCGAGGGGTCAGAGTTTGAATGATAGTCTTCCCATCTGAGTCCAATTTCTTGACAGCAACAAATTCAGAGGCGAGTTCCCGCAAACCACTCTGCAAGCAGCACACCATGGCTGAAAGAAGATTTAAGGGTCGTCCATAATCTAGAAGTACAGCGGGGTATAACACCTCTACTATAATAGCGTCCACCGGCCTGGTGGGTACCACACATCGCTTCAACCAAAGAGTAATAAAACCCGCGAACAGGGCCATGTCGGAGATTGGAACTTCTGCCTGATAATGGAAGCTTTCGAAGGTGGTAAAAGCTAGGAAGACATCCGCCTCTACCTCGCAACTGTAGTGGGAGGTCGCATTGTTGATACGCTCGTTGATTTCCTCAAGAGTACTGGCGGCTAAACGATACACATCAGCTTCCTTGTCCCACAAGTTTCGAAAAAGATATTCTGCCCATTGTCCTTGTTTCACACCACTGACCCTTTTCCCAGTAGTTTATGCACAGATCTAGAAATGGCACATTAATTCCCAATAAGTGTCATAGATCTCGGGGGCACCATGCTTTAGGATCTCCAATTCCCTATTGCCGGGAACGAATTCCTCATAAGGCAGCTCTCTAAAAGATAATCCAGAAATTTCAAACATCTCATAAAGAGCGAAGCCTAATTCACCAGCAGGAGTGAAAAATGTACCGGTGTGAGGATTATAAAATTCTAGCATAGCAAAAAATCCGCTGTAATTTGAAGAAATCCCATATCGAGTAGCTGTTATTGGAGTCCTCAGCTCTGAAATCCTCAAAGGTTCTTCCAGCTCCTCCAAGACAAAATTTATCATCCGAGCCCACCAGTCTGTTTCACTCGAATGTACCTACGTTGGAGCCCTAAAGTCTTGAGCAGGGAACTCTCCTTTAACAGAGATAAGTTTTCTAATGAAGACCTCCGCCAGTTTAGCGGATTCACCGACGGGATGTTCCTTCTTGAATAAACCTGGTTTCAGGATCACAAATTGATTAAAACCAGCCGGGTGAGTGCCTCGAGGAGTAATATGCGCAGTGGCAACACCTCCCTGATCCTGAACAAGTTCCTAATTCATTGACCGTGGGATGGAAGCGCACTGATAATAAGAAATCAGCCACATTCGCTCTAAGTTGGGGAGGAAAAAACAACGATTGTTGACAGCCCTCAGCCATTTGTAGTTTCCTTCCGACATCCACTTAGGGTCCATTTTAACAGAATCCCTGAAGAGGAAGGATGGTTTCTTTAAAATCTCACGTTCGGCGGTTTCAAATTTAGCATCCGTGACCAAGAACCTAAGAGTCTCGGGGAAAGCTTGAGCAATGAGTTTCGCCCGCTCCTTGTTCGTGTCCTGGAAAGCTGGGTACTCAAAACGAAAACTGAAGATTGTATTTTTCTCCGCACCTCCCGCATGACCGAAATAGTGCTTGAAAGAAAGAGGTACGTTGGAATAGCACGCTGCAAATAGAAAAGTCAGTCAGTTAAACTCAGGAGTCCAACTCAAGAAAGCAAATTCTGGATCTACGTCCAAAATGATAAGTCAGGGCTTCAACCTGCGTCCAGAATTTTAAACGCAAGGTCCATACCCACGTCCAAAATCTTAAACGCAAGGTCCAGACTCGCGTCCAGAATTTTAAATGCAAGCGCAAGGCCCAGACCCACGTCCAGGTCCCAAAACGTAGGGTCTTAACTTGCGTCTAAAATCCCAAAACGCAAGGTCTCAACCTGCATTCAAAATTTAAAATGCAAGGTCTGAACCTATGTTAAAATACCATGAACGATGGAGCTAACCATGCGTTTTAAGACCGAGAAACGTTAAGTATGATCTCTATGTTCTAATAGGGGAAGGCAGAACCCCCAATCAAAAATCAAAAGGAAGGAATCTGTCAAAATAGCTTTCAACTACCCAGACTTACCGTTAATTGAGGAAGTCGGAGACGTCGGGGCGGCGGCTTGGACATCTCCAGAGGTCTTAGCCGAAGGAGCACCCTGAGTTTGGATGATCTTAGATTTGGAGGCCATTCTCTTCTTGGGAGCCATTCTAATAGTGACAAAGAAGATGTAGAATGGATTAACGGAAGATTTAGAGATGAATTTCTCTTTCGTTGAAAGATGAACAGGAACCCTGTTAAGCGGTCGACAGGAAAGCAAGGAAGAGAAAAGTCGAGTGACTTTTTGATTTGACCTCAGTGGTCTATTTATATACAGCTGTAGCCATCAAATCAGCGCGGAATTTTAGGCAAAAATCCCACCCGAAGCGTGATTTTCACATTTTCAAATAAGGGGAGTTAGCTTCCAAACGCATCACCGCACTTGGTTGGTTGAACGCATCAGCCGATCACACAATTAACCCTTTCAAAGAGGTTAATATTCCAAGTGATGACGATATTGTGGATTCCTCGTAGGCTGTCCTCCTGACTAAGCTGGGGATGAAGTTCTTCTCATACAGGCTTGTGATTCTCTCTGTTTATGATAATAGATTTGTCTTAAGCCAGGAAGTGCTCAACCTCCCTGAAGATGACGAACTTGGTCAAACAAGCTAAAGTCCAAGTCATTATTGACGAACTAAAAAGATGACGTCATCGAATTTGTCCAAGACCCTGAGATGCTCCACTCAGTCTGCGATGAGGTGTATTCAATCAACAAAATATTCGGATCCAAAGTATTTCAAAAATTCGTCCCAGTCAACCGCGAACTTTCGAAAACTTTGGAGGGGGTTCTGTAGGCTGTCTAAAAAATCATAATAGAAAGCTAGTCCCCGTCTAGCCACAATTAAGAAGGTTACAATCAGACGACTTTCTTATTACCAAAGGAAAGCTGTAATCGAAGGATGCCTCTATGGATCATAGAGAAATTACAAGCTAACGATTTCTTCAAACCGAGAGGTAGAATTCATCCCTATAGTAAAAACATAAATGGCTACGTTCCAAAAGTCAAAGCAACGCAATCATTGCATTCTCAGCTATCAACACAGCCCCATATGGGAGATGATTGATCTTGATGGCTACGACAACAACATGACTAATATTATATTAGCAACTATCATAGGTGCTTATGAGCAGTGTAATGATTTTAGAAAAACGAAAAGATCTAGAGACTACGTGAACAGTCTTATCATGGCCTGCAGTTGATAGAGCGTTATTGGGATGCCTCAAGTGTCACAAACGACCTGAATAAGGCCTTCTCTACCTGTCATTGGTGTCATCCATATATAAAGACAGAAAGGAGAAATGCAGCTTCTAAAAGCTACAGAACGTAGCTTCTAAACGCTGCAAACGCAGCTTCTAAATGCTGCAAACGCAGCTTCTAATACCACAAACGCAGCTTCATATCGCTGCAGAACGCAGCTTCTAAACGCTACAAACGCAGCTTCTAAACGCTGCAAACGCAGCTTCATACCGCTGCAAACGCGAATTCAGACACTGTATTCAGACGAAGGATCATATCCAGACGCAACTCAAGCCCAGACGATTAACGCATCATCCAGAGGTATACGCAAGTTCATGTTCAGCGACGCAAGACTTGCGTTTGACCTGTTCAAATGTAATCGTAACAACTTCGAAGCTGTTCTTCACCCACGATTTGGGGAGTGGTTTACGTGGGTTGTTACACCCGATTAATGGGGCGACTAAACCCCCATTTAGGTACGGATTATGGAGGTAGTTACACCCCTAATCCCCCTATAAATATCAACAAACTTAACAGAGTTCAGGATCAGGGTTTTGGGGAGGTCAGAAGAGATTTTCTAGAATTAGATCAGGAAAAATCTCCAAGATCGGATCTTTACACAATCGGAGGGCAACCATCTTCAACAGAAGAGTTCCAGACACTCGATACTTGGCTTATTAACCGAATTATTTCGGTTCAAACAACTCTTTTCTTATTAGAGTTTGTTACTCATTCGGAGTTACAACACTCGTCGAGAGTTCTTGAGTAGTTCAACCAGACAAATCATTTGTTCCAGCGAATTGAGATTTTTGAATCGTCAATGGAGAGCAAGTTCGACGCAAGCATTCGAATGAAGCACTCCATCGCCACCGTGAAGAACCCAGAATTAAACAAAGGGGAGACTCCAGATCATTCTCTTTTCTTTTGTAATCAGGAAATCCAATTATAATCGAGAGTTGAGAGAGTTGTAAACATTCTTTTTTCTAAGTAGTTAGAGAGAATAAAATCAAATACAATTCATTCATTATTTTCTTATTTGCAAATTTTCCACAAACAGTTCAAAAGCAACAATGACATTGTCCTGAATTAATCTCCCTGGGACAAAAACACTCTGAAATCATTTGATCAATCCGCCAAGAACTCGCTTCAGTCTATTAGCAATGGTTTTCATGACAATCTTGTAGACCATATTACATAGACCAATGGGTCTAAAATCTACTATAGTCTCAGGTGAATCCTTTTTGGGGATGAGAACCACATTGGTTTTATTCCAAGACCTGATAGACGAGCCCCCATTTAGAATCTTTAAACATGCAGCCGAAATATCTGGGCCAATAATAGATCACTGGGACTGAAAAAAGGATGCATGGAAGCCTTCTGGACTGGGTGCCTTAGAAGGGCCCATAGATCGAAGAGCACCCCATACCTCATCACCTGTAAAAGACTCAAAAATAATCCGGAGGTCATCCACTGAAAGCTTAGAAGAGATAGCACCACTCACCTCATCCAAAACCTCCTCTGAAGGAGTGGAAGAAGAAAATAGTTCTGAGAAATACTCCTCAATAAGCGTTGTAATTCCCACCTAATCCTCCACCCAAGTGTCATTAGGATAACGTAGATGGCTAATGAAGTTCTCCATCCTCCTAGTGGAAGCTCTAATATGGAAAAATTTGGTGTTACAGTCCCGTCTCGGAGCCAATCAACCCTAGCTCGCTGTCGCCAGAAGCTCTCTTCCCTATACTCAAGAACCTCTCTCTCCTTCTCAAGTCTTCGGATCTCAGCCATACGATCCCCCACACCAGGAGAAGAGTAGAAAGACTAGAGCTTTCATTGAATAACTGATAATATGTACCTCCATCTACCAAAATGCTCTTTGCTCTAACTACTGAGATTTGTAGCACAAGACCCTAGCTTTTGACAAACTGATTCACATAGGCCCTGTTGTGTGGAGATCCCAGGTCAGACCCTGCTAATAACATCACTCAAATCATCTGCTTTGAGCCAGAAGGCTTCAAAGCAGAAGGGACGACCATGTCTAACTGGAAGGGGACGAGGAGCAGTAAAATATAACATAATAGGACGATGGTCAGAAACAAAGAAATCCAAGTGGTGTACCTCAGCAGTGGGAAATATTTCATGCCAGCCAAAGTTAGCTACCATCCTGTCCAAGCGCTCCTGGATATGAGATGTACCAGTCTGATGATTATTCTAAATGAAGGTGTGCCCACAATACCCCAGATCAAGTAGCTCACAATGTAGCAGAACATTCTGGAAATCTAGCATTCTCGAAACATGCGTCTGTCTAGCACCCAGCTTCTCCCCTGAGATCGTGTGGCATTAAACTCACCTCCACATAATAATGGCTCAGAGGAAAGACCCTCCAACCGTCTCAACAGATCCCAGGACTGGTATCGTAAGTGTTGTTGAGGTTGGCCATAAAACCTGGTGAATCGCCAGTTCCTTCCCGCTGAGTCAACAACTAATGTGTCAATGTGCCCCGAAGAAAAAGAACGAATAGTCACATCCATTTCATCGCCCCATAGTAACATGAGTCTACCACTTCTGCCTTTACTATCCACCACAAAGCAATTCTGAAAAAACCCAACTGAGATCTCATTATCTACGCACATCTACTAGAAAGTCTAGTCTCCGAAAGAAAGACTAGACTTGGGGAATGAGTCCGCATCAATCTGCGGAAAGCAGTCAACGTTTCAGGGTTCCCAAGTCCCTGAACATTCCAACAAAAACAACTTATGGCTCCTGGTGCCCCTGGCCACCAGGGTGCGCCTCAACAAGAGTAGAATCTGGATTGGAAATCACTAATCGTGCCCTCTTCTCATGTACATCCGGAGGATCCTTCAAAGAATCTTTCCTATGTTTGCCTCCTTTCTCTTTCTGTTTGGAGCCCTGCTGCCCAGATCCTCTAGCAAGTCCAATCTACCTCTATTAATCCTTAACACTGCACAAGTAGAATTTTACCCCAACAAGAAGTCGTCGTAGGTTGGATTGAAAATGAAACGGATAAGCAAATGTTATGATCAAATTCCTATTTCAAATACTTAGTTGGCCAAAAGTTAATTGAAAATTATAATCACATTTTCACCTTGCAAGAAAAAAAATATTGCAACATTTGATGCAACTAACGTATTATTTAAAGAAATTGTTGAATTAATTCTAACTCATCAAGTTAGCTAATTTAAACCCATAAAATATAGATTATTTTAGATTGTACATGACAAACATTTAATTTGCAATGAGAATTACATTTCATGCGACACATTATCTGAAACCAACAACTTTTACAATTACCCAGATATTGGCAATTTGTAATTGAAACTACATTTATACAACAAAAGTCTACACATGCAGACAATTTCTTTAGGGGGGTTATTCGTTGGTGTAATTTGGTGTAATTTGGGGTAAATTGTTCCAATGGGGTAATTTTACCCAATGGGATAATTGAGTGGGATAAAGTGGGGTAAAATGGGGTAATGGGACAATTTGAGTGGGGTAAAGTGGGATAATGAGATAATTTGAGCTTTTGATTTGACAATTCATATGGGATAATTGATGATGTGGTACCTTATTAAAATATAATTTTATCTATTAATTACTTCTAAATTAACTTATCCAATTGGTTTAGTATATTATTTAGTATATTATTATAATATAAATATTATTTTACTTTATATTAAAATATAATATATTGTACTATACTTACAAATTACTATTATTAATTATTATATTGTATTATATTATATTATATTAGCATGCTATACTATATATAATAATTAATATAATATAATATCAATATATTTAATATAATATTTTAATAATATAATATTTAATATGATACATTATTTTATTTATACAAAAATATAATATGTTATAAAATAATTACTAATTAACATTATATTAGTTTCTACATTATATAATAATTGATATAATATATGAATAATATATAATATAATACTTTAATAATATATTATTTAATTTAATATATTATAATATAGTATCATAGGATATAATGTACTTTATAAAATATTATAATATTTTACTTTATTCAACGTAATTATTATATTATATTATAATAGTATGTCATATATATAATAACTATAATAATATTTTATAAATTAATTATATAATAATATATTATATAATAATATATGTTATTAAAATATTATATAATATTATAACAAATACGTTATACTATAATTACTAATTAATATTATATAATAATATATTACATAATACTATTAATATATGTTATTAAAATATTAATATATGTAATTAAAATATTAATATATGTTATTATATAATATTATTAATATATGTTATTAAATTATGTTATTAAATATTAATATATGTTACTAAAATATTATATAATATTATAATAAATACGTTATACTATAATTACTAATTAATATTATATAATAAGATATTACATAATATTATTAATATATGCTATTAAAATATTATATATATGTTATTAAAATATTAATATATGTTATTATAATATTATATGATATTATAATAAATAACGTTATACTATAATTATTATTATATAATATTATTAATATATGTTATTAAATTATGTTATTAAAATATTAATATATGTTATATTTTATATATCATGTCATATATTTATAATATAATTGCATGTATTAGTTAAGTAATACAAAAATATTTTAAAATTATCTCAATTGCCTTCAAAGTGGAACAACATTGTTCCAATATGGAGGATGGGGTAAATTTTTACTATTGGGACAAAATTTTTGTATATGAGTGGGGTAATTTTATCCCAAGTGGTGTAATTGTCTCACTAGTGTTCCAAAAAACCAATAACACAAAAATGTATTATCCTTGTTCCATTGTCCCAACCAATAACACCATACAATTGAATCCATACTCAATTACCCCAATGAATAACACCAAACAATGTTGTTCCAAAAATTATCCCATTACCCCTAAAATTACACCAATGAATAACCCCCCCTTAAACACCCTCTGAAATGAGCTCGTTGACTTAGCCCTCTACGAGGGCCTTTTGGTCAATATGCCAATGCAGAAAGGAAGACTCGAGGGGTGTTTTTGTAACTTGCTAATTTTTCCTGTCGTTTATGGGTTGAGCGTGCCTCTTCTAGAAACGACTCCAACCACCACGTCCGCTCGGCAAAGTTAACGTGATGCACAAGGACAGGTGGCGGATTCTGAGTGGTGGACTCAACTAACGCGCGTACAGCGAGGCACGGGCGACAGCAACGAGTCGTTGGGATCTAAGAGGCCCATATCTCATGAGTGATGAGTCGCCTTCGGCCCCTCCACACTTTCTAGGATTCGGTGCAGGGAAGGTAGTAGATTGGGACTGGACTCGGACTGAGTCAACTTTGGACTTTGTTTATATTATAGTCATTTCATACCAATTTTAAGGGTTTTTACGTAGAAACCATTTTTTACTTTTATTGGAATTGATACATATCATATTTTACTTTTTCTAATTTTAATTTTTATGGAAATCATCTTTAATTGTAATGTCATCAATTCTGATAATTTCTGTTATGGTGTTGCCACTTGCCGAAATACAATTCATTGACAAATGAACAGACCAATGTACTTTCTCAATCAACGCCCCAATCAAATTGGTGGCCCAAGCCCAATAAGAGAGTCCGACTTAGCCGGCTGGACGAGTCGATATTCTTTCATGTCGACTCGAAAAGCGATACTAGCCGACCCTCTTGTCGAAGATGATTTACCAGGAGTCCACTCAGCCATTCAACTAACACCTCACGAGGACGACTCGAAAGGCGTTACTTCTCCGCGAAGCTAAAGGATAACTTCTACTTCGAGCTTATCCTCGCTGACAACATGTCCACATCACATTTAATGCTTAGCAGACATCATCATGCCGCTAACCCTAACAGTCTTTATAACTCATCGGACCACGTGGGCCACCGTCATACTCTCTTTCACTTCTCATTTAATGCTGAGAAGACCCTCCCTCCAGTCGCCAGCCGACACCTGTAAAGCAGAGGCTGACTCAGCTGCCAGCCCACACTTCGCCACTGCCCTTCTGTGCTCGGCCGAAGTGATTAATCTACCTCGTCTACACTGGGTATAAATACAGGTATTGTTCTAACATTAACGAGGTTCCAAAATTCTATCCTCTAACGCATGCATTGCTCAATAACAAGAACACACAATTCTTTTTGGACCCTACTCAAGTTCATCAACTAACTTGATCATTGAAGGTATAACGGGAGAACTAATCCCCGCCCTCTCATAAATTTTTACTTTTGCAGATTCCTCAGATACCTAACTCAAGAAACAGACATAAAGTCAGGGAAGAAAGCAACCCCTCATCAATCCTCAATAACCTCATCCTGGCCTGGATACGTATTGGTTGTGTGATCACTAGTACATCAATAATTTATGTTTAAAAAAGACTCACAATACCTATAGTCCGCTTACTTCTCCTCTGCTCTTCAAGCTCCTCCACAAAAATCTCCCTCTAGCGAGTTGAGAATAAGAGTGAGTGTTGAAGGAAAGAGAGAGTCTTGGGGTAAATTTTCTTTAGATTAAGTACACACACACACACACACACACACACACACACACACACA
>BQKN01000531.1:0-10272 GCA_022839385.1 Asparagus kiusianus | reverse complement strand
GGTATTTTGATCATAACTTTCTCATATGATCTCCAAATGACCTGATCCAAAATGCATTGGAAATATAACAAAGAGATCTACAACTTTTATGTTTTGAATTTCTTCAGATTCAAATCGGATCATAGTCAAAACAGCTCCACAAGGTCCGAGACACCTTTGGGTGGCTCGGCCAGGCCGAGACACTTGTGAGTATCTCGGGTATTTTAATCATAACTTTCTCATATGATCTCCAAATGACCTGATCCAAGATGCATTGGAAAACTAACAAAGAGATCTACAACTTTTATGTTTTACGTTTCTTCAGATTCAAATCGAATCATGGTCAAAATAGCTCCACAAGGTCCGAAACACCTTTGGGTGGCTCGGCTAGGTGGCTCGGCCAGGCCGAGACACTTGTGAGTGTCTCAGGTATTTTAATCATAACTTTCTTATATGATCTCCAAATGACCTGATCCAAGATGCATTGGAAATCTAACAAAGAGATCTACAACTTTCATGTTTTGAGTTTCTTCATATTCAAACCGGATCATGACTGAAATATTAGTTCTTTGTGTGAGCCACCAAATGGTGGCTCGGCACTGTGCGAGCCAGTTCGTACGTCCTCGGGTATTTTGGCTCTAACTCTCTCGTCCGATCTCAGAATGAGGTGATTCAACATGCGTTGGAAAGATGGAGAAGAAACCTACAACTTCCAATGTCCGAGCCACTCATGGTCTAACTGCCACCTCTTTGTGTGAGCCACCAAATAGTGGCTCGCAGCCTCGCGAGCCAGTTCATACCATCTCGGGTATTTTGGCTCTAACTCTCTCGTCCGATCTCGGAATAAGATGATTCAAGATGTGTTAGAAATATGAGCCACTAATGGTGTGGGCTTACAATGGTCGAGCCACTCATTGTGTGAGCGAGACACAACTCCTGACTGAGTCGTTTTGCCGTTTCGCGTGTTTGTCCGTTTCCGCCGTAACTTTTTCATCCGAACTCGGATTTGAGCGATTCAAAGTGCGTTGGAAAGCCGACGAGGAGTTCTATAAGATCCAATAATTAGATCATCTGTGGAATAAATGAGACACGAAGGATATTTCACCATTTGTGAATGACATGAGGTTCCCGATCAGTTCGTATCCTTATTATTCTGAAATTTCGTTACTCCACGTAGTTCATCGATCCACTTTAGGCGTTCGTCGACGTCAATCAAGTTTCTGTAACTTGGATAGTGACATTCATCATCTTCTCTTAGCTTCGAGCTGTTCGTGGAGACCTATAGGTAATTTTCGATGCCTACACTCCCTACAAGAAACATATTGCCCTCCTTGTCTTTCGATATCTGTTATAAGCTTAAAAAAATTTAGAAATTGATAAGATATGATATATTTTACTTATGAGATTAAAATTTAGCGTTGGTTTTACCTTTTGATTCCTCCTCATTAAGCTGTCTAGATAAATCCAATGTCTGACTTTCTTCGGTCATATTTAACTGTATTCTTTCGTTCCGAACTTTGTAGATAAACTGTTGCCACCCACTCTCACCATTTGGAAATAAAATCGGATATTGTAGAGGATCATAACAACTATAATAATGTTTGACTTGATGCCTTTGTCCAGAGTGCTCTTGTATTATAATCTCTCTATTTAACGGTTCATTTGGATTGTATCCTTCTATCTAAATTGCTGCCACTTGCTCTGCTGTTGGAGAGTTATAAATCCTTTGATCAAGATTGGTGTTCTTAGATATACAGATTTGTAATTCTCTCAACGTTGGTACATCTTTAAGCCTCCATAGAATTTTCGCATAAGGATTGTCTTCTAGGATTTTTATTATAGTCTTCATTGTATTTTCTGATAATTTCCCTTCTTGTAAAACATTCATCCTATTTTGTAATTCATTATCCGTGTCATAAAAATATAATTGGAAGAAGCAAGGTCTATCATTTTATGGTATCAATCCAGGCAAACTATGGTAAATCTGACCTTGCGCTCTAAAAGTGTATATTCCATCCCTTGACGATGCCAAGTTTTTATCAATTGCTACCCCAAATAAGGTGAATGAGAAAACACTGTTGTATGCTCTAATGTTTCTCCTAAACTCACCACCCTCATTACAATCCGATGTTAGCAAGTTATATAATTTATCTGGGATACAAGCTTCCACAAGTACTATTTCTCCATTATTACAGCAAAAAGATGGACTCTCATATTCAAATTTTATTGCTCCACAATGGATGCAACTTGCTATCTTTCCAAGCTTGTGTAGTTCTGAACAAGACGGCCTTGATATATTTGTTCCTATACGATTGTAATATGTTATTAGTTAATTTTGTTTATTGTAGAAACTTAAATTATTATATTTATAAACTTATCAAAGCTCACCGTTGCATTCAACTTTGTAATTGGATGCTCGTTCTAGCCAACGTGCACTTCTTTTCATTGATTGATCTTCTGCATTTGGACTACTATCCATAGTCCTCTTTATTCTCTTATTTCGACACATCCTTCCAATATAAGCTTCTCTTTCCTTAGTAGTTAACACATTGTAGTAATTTTTCCTCTTCATTTTCTTTGATGCTGTTGATAAATTTATATGAATATATTAGGATTATTTGTTATTGATTATCTGGAGGATGCATTAGAAAAATTAAATTTGTTTGACTAACCATCATTTGGTTCCATTTGTTTTTCCAATTGTTTTTCACGCAAACTTGTGAGAATATTATTTGAACTACAAAAGAATTGAACATTAATTTATTTTTCATATTAATCTAGTACATACATATAATAAACTTAAATTTTAAATTTTAAATGTTTTGAATTCATTTATTATGTGTGAAATTTCACAATGTAGTTAAATTCAATTAGTTAACATAGTAATTGCACACTAATAAAACTAATGTTATAATTAATATACGAATTATATAAAGCATTACTTTTAAAAAAGGAAATGTACCTTGTTTTCCTTGCTGTAATTGTTGTTTGATCTTAATCTTGCATTCTGACAAAAATATCAAAAATAAAAAGTTAGTACAACCATATATGAAAATAAATTTCTTTGGTTTAATTATTATTACGAGGCATATTGTTGTTAGGCATCAAATATCTTGCAGTCCATTATCCCATACTTTATTAATATCTGCTAAATCTTAAATGTTGTGTAATTTTGGTTATTAAAAAGTCAACCATAGAAGCATATCAGAAACTAAATCCTACCCTCGGTTGTGGAAACCCGTAGGAAATGGTAGTTTGTATGGTGAAGGATGTCAACAATGACTAATAAACAGCCATTTATTTAACATTAATTTAAAATAAAGTTTTAATATGATACTCAATGTTGGTTTTAATAATCAAACATAAGGTGTGGATAATATCATACAATAACATGTTTCACTTGAATAAAATAATCAAGTAAGATGAATTGATAAGCTGCTTTATTGTCATATGATCTTGGGCTAGGAATAAAATATTTCACTTGAATAAAATAATTAAGTAAAGTAAAAAGGATGAGTTGCGCCTTAAGTAAGTAACATCAACATAAATATGAGTATGAACATATTCTAAATGTAAATGCTCCACATCCCTCCTATAATAGTACATAATAGTATAGACTCTCATAGTAATGACATATTTTAGTTCATACATTTACTCAATCTCACTAAATGAGTCATTTTCATTGTTACAATTCCCGTTTTAAAATGCTTTTACTTTTAAGGAAAAAACTCTCTTTTGAATATCATATGTTCTAAAGAGAATTGAGAACAGATAGAAAGTATGAACTAATGAAGATATGGAAATATATAATTCAAAGAAGGCATAATTAGACTATGAATAGATGGGATCTATTCAAGTAATTAATAGTAGTAAACAGCCATTTATTTTACATTAATTTACAGAAGGTTTTCTGCTTTGATGATATCTGGTGAAGCTGTTGCAAGTACAAACTATATAAAGTATTATTTTTGTAAAGGAAATGTATCTTATTTTCCTTGTAGTTGTTGGTTGTTTGTAATCTTTAGACCTAGCTTTATATACCTAGATAAAAATAAAATAAAATTAAAAGTTAGTAGTATATTTTATGCATTTGTTCAAGGTATCAATTGTTCAATTTTATATTGAAGACCTACAAAAGGTCATAACATTTCATTCTTAAAGAAACATTGTGAAGCTCTAAAGATGAACTAATAACATTGAAAACCATATCTTATCATAATCGTAAACATAAATCATAAATCATAAATGGTAAAAATTGAAGTATCATTAATACTTCACACAAATCCATATCATTCATAAACCTGATGGTAAAGAAATATAAAGAGGTAAACATAAGTTTTTTCACATAACTTAAGCTAATTAAAACAACTAAAATTTATAAAGTTTTCCAACAACATGATTCACAAACTCATAGACCTTGATTTCTTTTATTGACTTGACATTTATTTTTCTAATACTTGTCTCAACTCATTTTTTCTTCTCCTGACGAAATTTCCATATAGCTGCTAGAATTTCCATAGCTTTAGCAAACAATTTATCTGCTTGTTCTTCATCTTCAATTTTAACAGCAAAAGGGACATTAACTTCAGGAGTAGCAGGAGCATCTTCGCTAGGTACATAATCAGTATCTGAATTTTCAACCTTCACTTTTTTGTTAACTTCAAAAGAGCTCTCCTCATTATCATCATCATAATACTTCTCAATGGAAGGTTCTTCTTCATAATCATTTGATGAAATTTCTATAATTTCCTTGTCATTAACAAACTTTTTAAATTCATATTGTTTAGGAACTGATTTTCGAGCAGTACGTTTCAACAACATCTGTTATGAAACTATGAAAGGAATTATTAATATAACTATAATATAAGTCTTGACATTATAGAGATCATATTGGCTGTCACAAACACTATAATAACATGATAAAGCAAGGAAGAATTGAAATAAAACAAATATTAAGTATAAATGTTCAAGCTCGAACTTTTGCAGTTTAAAGCAATGAAACACAATAGACCGAAGCTGATTCTGAATGGGATGTAATAGACTCTGTGATTGTGCAAGTTTAATGTGTTAAGTAGAAGTTGAACATATTTTGGTTAGTTAAAGAAGATATGTGGAACTTGTGTTTATGTAGTAAAGAATGTGGCTCATTGGACCTGAAGATATCTCTAGTTAGCAAAACTTGGTTTATGAGCAAAACTTGGTAATGGACCTGAAGATATCATGTTCATGAATTTAGCAAAACTTTGTTTATGAGCATAAATATAACTAATGATTTTTTTTCTATCTGTTCGCTAGTGTTTGCATATGTGGTTCATTGAAGCTATTTTTTCGCATTCATAAAACATACAAACAAATATTATGTCAACAGGTAAGCAAATTAATTAAAACAGTAACTTCATATATCCCAAAAACCCCTTATTGTCATTTGCTAAATAATGATTTCACAAATTAAAAAAAATAAATGTCATTCAAAATTATACTGTGTGTATCTGCAGCAGATACACACAATACTGTGTGTATCTGCTGCAGACAGATACACACAGTATTGTGTGTATCTGCTGCAGATACACAGTAGATACACATGTTGTGTGTATCTGCTGTGTATCTGTAGGAGATACACACAATACTGTGTGTATATATGTTGCTGCTACATATGCACAGATAGTCTCAATATTGTATTAAACTCAGTTTCATGAAAGCTAAATGATTTTTCTCAGTAATAATAAATATTGAATGGAGATCCTACAATACACCAAATTAACAACATTGACCAGCCTACATAAGACATGCAATAGACAACAGAGTCTTAAGTAGAAGCATTACAGTCACCTTTCGAAACTAACGAAATCAATAAGAAGTAATAGTTAAGGCTAGATGTAATACACATTGTCTGAGCACATGGAATGGACGAAAATAACAGTTCAAATGTTATCTATATAACGTACACCAAGATCATGATAAGAATTAACATTCATGTCAGTTCAAATGTAAAATTGATGTATGTCACTAAATCCTTGTAGAGTTCAAGATCACTTGAGAAATACTAATGACTGCTCATTTCCCCAAATTTCAGTGTCAAAGTTGAAAAAAAACCCTTACAGATGGCATTTATAAACATGTGGCATTCAGAAATTGGGTATAGGCAGAGAAACAATAATGTGAACAGTAAAGATGAAATTTGCCGGCCTCTTTCCCAGAGTACCATCCATCTAAAATCAGATTCTCACTTCAAAAATTGTAAAAAAAAAGCAATGAAAAGGATAATACCGTAAAACTAAAATTATAACCATCCAGCTTTTATACAACAGTTACTAAGGGGGATGCTAGACGTTTTATTTTACTTTTTAACTCTGTAATGGTGAATTCTCGTAGTTCGGGGTCCTGTGAAACTTCCACTCTTAGAGATTCTCGTAGTTGATATGGATATTGACCTTAGAGATATAGACAAATACCGAATACCGAAGTGAATAAAACGGCCAATTTATTTGGGTAATCGGTAAGGGACAAGATTCTAACAGGTATGCTAATATATGCATAGCAGTAAAGGCATGACAGTTAATTAGCACAAACAGGTTTCGGAGATATTTGAATCTTATGTATCACAATTTTTGCAAACAGAACCTTTCAATACCCGTATCTGTATCACCTTTCAATACTCGTATCTGTATCCAAGAAGATATGTATTTGTTTGGATAATCTGAACTCTTTTACATCTTTCTCATACAGGCTATTTATAAACACATATACATTGCATAAATTGATAGACAATATAAACAGGATTTCTCTAAGGGAAATCTACATCTGACCAAATGCAACGGTCTTTGCAAAAAAGGAACCAAGAAAAAAAGATACTAATTGCTTAGAGTAAAAAGAAAAAATATACTAATTGCTTAGAGTAGAAATCTGAAACTAAGCGAAGTTAGATAGGAGTCATATGACAAGCTTCTGCGAAACCCTACAGCAAAATAGGCCCGAACAGGGAAGCGTTTCATTGACAATTTGAGAATCTACCTATAATTAACAAAAATGCATGAGGCTACTGATAATCACAAAAGTAAGTACAATCAAAATCCATTTCTGACGTCCACTAAATCAAAATTGTCCAAATATGTCGCCATTAAGAACGAACTTCTCACATCTATTACCTAGTAGAAATTTAGTATAGACCAATGACCCAGGAACCAACACAAAAATCACCAAGAAACTATAATCAAGACTTTATCTGTTCACATTTGTTTTTAATGAAGTCAAGTAGCAAAGGAAGTCTATTAAGAACACTCCTTAGCCATAACAGCTATGGAATATTAATCTACACATTGTCATATCATAATTAATTACTGGTGAAAGCATTCTTAATCAGTGGATTTAACCATCCCGAGCAAATTTCTCAAATTCAGAATGTGTATCATGCATGTAACTGAGAGGCTATTTTCAGATGCAATGTGAATAGATGTTACAATTAGATTATGTCAGTGACTTAAATAGAGACACAATTCTAGTATGGGACAAGAGAAACAACGTCATAATCTACAAACAACAAGCAAAGTTATGAAACATCAAACACATTAGGCAAAATACTAAGTGTCTTGAGTATCTAAATCGCATGACAGTTAATTAGGACAAACAGGTTTCAGAGATATTTGAATCTTATGTATCACAATTTTTACAAACAGGACCTTTCGATACCCGTATATGTATCACCTTTCGATACCCGTATCTGTATCCATGAAGATATGTATTTTTTTGGATAATCTGAACTCTTTTACATCCTTAATTCTAGGTATATCATTCTATTGTTTGTTGCGAACTGAAGTTTGATTTAGAATTTGGATATTAGGTGGTCATCCCTCTAATCCCCTTGATTTGGATGCTAGAGTATGCAGAAAATGTTAGAAAAACAAAACAATTATGTACCAGATAATA
Source organism: Asparagus kiusianus (assembly GCA_022839385.1). Lineage (NCBI taxonomy): Eukaryota > Viridiplantae > Streptophyta > Magnoliopsida > Asparagales > Asparagaceae > Asparagus > Asparagus kiusianus. Next base: position 2,370 of record BQKN01000531.1, on the reverse strand, counting down.
ATTAGATTGACAGCAACAATCAATCTCGGTCACCTAACAGCAACAATCAAATAAAGATAATCCATATCCATAGAAATAAAATTTTAGAAATCATAGAAATAAAATAAAATTTTGATTTACCTTGATTGACAGCTTTCTACTCCTCCAATCAATCCCGGTAACCTAACAGCAACAATCAAATAAAGATAATCCATCAAAAAAATCAAACTGGTAATTACAAGAATTACAAGAATTACAAAAAGGTAATAAGAATAACCAATATCCATATCCATACTTACAATTGGAAGAAAACCCCTTCGTTGTTCCATCAAAATTGCAGCGGAAGGTATTTATAGAATCACCAAATGGAAGGGGAGAGCAGATGAGAGGTAGAGGGAAACTGAGGGAATTCTGAACGTCGAAATAATTAGAGACGGGAAGAGGGAGAGGGGCAGGGGTAATCAAGGATAACGGAGGTAATAAAAGGCTTTGGGCGTTTTCAAAGAGAGAAGGAGAGGGGAAGGGGAGAGATCGTGTCGATGTTGAGAAACGGCAGAAGAATATATACGAAGAGGCGGTTGCGAAGGGGATAAAAAGGGGAAAGTGTAGTATAGATTATTATAAATTATAAATTATAATAATAGTTATATTAGATTGGATAAAATTAGAATTACAAAATTTGAAGGGGGTAATTTGGGTATACAAAAGTTTTGACAATGGTTTTCTCTTTTATAAGTAGTATATATATATATAGTGTACGTGCGTTTCATGTAGACAAACTTGAATATTTACAATGCGCTAAATTATAATTATATTAACAAATGTACTATATACTATCTTTATCTTAGTAACATTAGGTTTCTATTATTAAGCTTCATTTGTTTTTGTTTTTGAACTATCATCCTAATTTTTTTAAAATTAACATATGGAAGGGTCTTTCATTTCGAAAAAAATTAATGAATCACATAATGACAATGAGTTGTTTAGATTATAATATACATATATATCTAATACTATTATAAAAGTATGTTGTCATGTTAAAATAATGTATAAACTTACTAATTATATTTATAAATAATTTAAATCTGTTTTTTATTATAGTTATTAAAATTTAAATGTGTAACAATGAATTAGGATAAATGTTATTTTTTGAGTAATGATTTCCTTTCCACCTGAAGCTCTATGAGACATAACACCAACCGATTTATTTGATCAATGAATAGTAAATTTCACTCACCAAATGAACATGAAATACATAATTATTCATGCATAACTGAAAAGTATACAACTCACTCTCACAACGATACTTTACATTTCTAGTCACACTATTACATAATACTGGATCTCCCTACCAAAATCACGAAGAAAAAATCACAATTTCTCTATACTACATCACATAAACTTGAAGCTCATCATAAAATCAAACATATCAGACCATCATAATTACTAGATACACCTTTGAAATTATACCAACCAATTCTAGATTGATGGAAATGAAAGTAAACAGACACATTTATCTTTCTTTACTTCCTCTCTTTATTGTTCACCAGAGCAAACAGTGAAATTGGCCAGGCTGCGGTGGCTAGTTGCAGAGGTCAGGAGGTGGAGGTCATTGTTGATGGAGTTTGGAAGAGGCCAGGGAGTATGAGAGAGAGAGAGAGAGAGAGAGAGATTACACTTTGAGATGTTGGAGCTTGATTGTTTGATTGGGAATGTGAATTGAGTTGTATAATCATCGGATATTATATAGGAAATGGTCCTAGAGAGGTTAAGGATATGAATAGTTAGAGTTTATTTTGTAGTTAGTAGGGCTATTAAATTGATGATGATATTTAATTAGCAATTACGATAAGAATTTGAAGCTATTGTATAGTAGGCTATGTTGTTACATAGTATTATTATTACTACTACTACATATTATTATTATATTGAGTTATTATTATATAATAATAGAGAAGATTTTAATTGAATTAATTTTTCTAATAGTAGTGAATGTAAATTAGAGGTGCATTTATTACATTTAATTTAATTGGTGGTTATGAGAAAGATATGAGAAAATCACAATTTCTCTCTATTACATCAAGTTACATAAACTGGAGCTCATCATAAAATCAAACATATCATATCATCATAATGACTAGATCCACCTTTGAAATTATACCAACCAATTCTAGATTAATGGAAACGAAAGTAAACAGACAAATTTATCTTTCTTTACTTCCTCTCTTTACTGTTCACCATAGCAAACAGTGAAATTGGCCAGGACTGCGGTGGCTAGTTGCGAAGGTCAGGAGGTGGAGGCCATTGTTGATGGAGTTTGGAGGAGGCCAGGGAAAGAGGGAGGGAGAGAGAGAGAGAGAGAGAGAGAGAGAGAGAGAGAGAGAGAGAGAG
>BQKN01000530.1:0-16069 GCA_022839385.1 Asparagus kiusianus | reverse complement strand
CGTCCGAAACATATTATTCCTATCCATTATTTGCTCCAGATGTTCGAGCTTCTGACGCTGCCGAAGCAGTAGTGGGAGCAGTAGCCGGGCGTAGTAGAACGTATGAAGCCTAGCATTTTAGTGCCTAGAAATAAAGTGAAAGTAATTAGACGAACTTAATTCTCTTTGCCCGGCCCGCGCCCTCTTTTGAAGCATGGGGATTTTTTGGTGAAGGTTAAGAGGGTGTCGCTGATAGCTTCCAAAATCAAACCACCGGAAAACTACCATAGACGTGCTACGCCCGGCCTTGAAAAACCGGGTTTTTTGGGCTCAGATGATATGTCTGTAACGGAGTCTTAATGCCAAGCCAGGTGGTGATCCACTTTATATCTCCTATTCGGGGTCTGCCCCGTTCTCAATTGTTTATAGAGATCGGCCTTGTTCAATAAATGTCTCAATCAAGTCGTTGCATAGAAAGAAGCAGCACACTCTTTATAATATAATGCTGCATATGAAATAATTGCTGTATATGAATTTGCGACCATGCCAGGGGAGGGGAGGCGTTCTCTTCCGAGATGATTTATTTGGTCTGTTGTCCTCCTAAGAAGGATATACAAGCTTGTGAGGCTAAGGGCTCGTACTCTTTCTTCTGAAGGTGCAGATGGAGGCTTATTGGGAAGAGGAAGCAAGGGCGCGCATCTGCTATTCTATTCGTTGACCAGTGTCCAGTCGGTCGAAACGGAAGAAGAGTATCAAAGTCTACAAGGTGGATAAGGCGGCTTGTTGGGCATTTATCGGATAAGAGGCTATGTCAAAGGCACAAATTACCTACCTATACCTTGGAAGGTGTCAAGATACGTGAACAGCTCAGTTTCCACTATATAACGAATACAAAAAGGTGTAGTTCAGGAGTAAAGAGTACTTTGGACTCGTCACATGACGATGATTCTGCTTACGAATACGAGTATACTATCTGCTTACCTTTAAAAGACGAAGAATCCTCTAGCTTCCTCCCCTCCGTCAAGGCTATGGGCCGGGAAAACGTGGGTAGGCTGTCCAACGACCACGGAAGCAAGATAATATGTCCGTCCTGGTTCTCCGCTGATGAGAAATGCAAATCTTTATCTGCACGAGCGGCAAAGCAGCAAACGCCAGAGATAGCCCCGCCTGAAACGCACTCACTTCCTCCAAGGAAATTCTTCTTCAATGACTCTATTTATGATATTTAGGTGAATAATCTATTTTTTAAGGGAAGAGTTTCGTCCCCTGCTTGTTCATTTGGAGGCCACGCTCGGTGTGTGTGATCTAGTGCTTGTCCTATGCTATTTGAATTGGAGAAGACCTGGAATCGAGGAGCTTTCGGACCCATACTTTAGCGACCCTATAGCGCGGCTTCTTTGCCATTCTTTGCCAGGTACTCGCACTTAGAAATCCACTTTTCGGGAATAATATGGCTTTAGTTTGAGCCGGGCTCAGACTTGTTAAGATCGTACTCACTACGCTGCCTATCTGAAAGCGCTGAACCTCACTTACTCCGCTCGGCCGGGGCGCTGATCACTTAATTATTAATAAGTATCGATCTTTTACTCCATCCCATGATAGGTCTCTTTTTCGCTCTCGTTCCTTGAATCTCTCGTGGCATACAACAACCTAACTCTCTTCAGTTCAGCCATATATTATACCTAGTAGGGAGGTCGGTCTTCCTCCACTTTTAACCTAGCAGAACCCTAGGATCTTTCAGATCTGATTGGAGGCGAGGATGAGGATCGGGAATATACTTTCCTTTTGTTGGGGGAGAGGATCTACTCACTGATCGGGTTCACGCTGGGACGCACTAATGAGGAAAATGCACCAATGCCAATCATTGATTTTTATACGAAAAGCAATTTGGTGGAGCATATCACTCCAAGCTGTCAGCGGATTAATATTATTCTTTAAAAATGGTTGAATGATACTACAACTTATACAACACATTTAGGATAGTATCGAATATTGTTTCTCCCCGTAGAGGGAATCAAAGCTATTAGTGCCACCTGCTGCTGGAACATAAACAGCTGGTGGTCAAGTGAAGGAAGGTATAGTCAAGGTCCGCGGAAGGATCAACTTCAGCATCAAAAGCAGAAGCATCCACTGAAGCAGATGTCGAAGATGAAGAAGATGCAAGTTCAACAAGATCCGATCTTGAGCAGCAGAGCAAGCAAACACAGGTGAACTATGGTATGACAACTCTCAATGACAATCCAATGAGTTCCACTTCTTGGCACAATCATCCAAAGCCATTGGATGATTGGGTTCCTAGCGATGTGCTCATCGAAAGCTGTTCCAGACCTTGACATATGAACAAGAAAGCTGTCCTTAACGGAAATAGGGATCGTGATCTCTTTTCAATCTCATCTTGCACGGCCGCAGGTCTTTTCATTTCTCAAAAGATTGAAATAGGTACACGAACGAGATAGGCCAATCCACCACCAGCAACGGAGCCTTGTGAGGATGCCATTTCTAAGATCTCTTGTCTTAGGTTTGAAAGAGTAAGCTGAGCATCCCATAGCTCTTAGGGCATCAACACTCGAAAATAGGCTTTTTACCGGCCCTTGCTTTGTCACATCAATCAGTAGAATCGGATCCCCTTCTCTAAGCTAAGAAAGAAGAAATCGCCTACATAGTAGATGCAGCAATTCAGTTTACTAATGCTTCCGTGGAACCCTTTTCTTTCTTTCTTTTCAATTACTCTGCCAACGTCCTATACTGATAATGATCCCTTTTTTGGCAACTAAAGTCTTCTTAAACTTTCTCTTTTTCTTGACTTTATCGGAGCAATGGAGCTAGTGTGGGGTCTCTTTATCTCGTCTCTGCCCACACGATCAGCATCCAAGGCTTGAAGCAGTCGAGGAGACCAGCAGAATGCGCATCCGGCATATTCTGCAGCAACTTGAAACCCTCCGAGAAGGCAGATGCCAAAGGTGAATACCCACCTAACCCCCCCTTGAAAATGTATTGATACGCACACTTGTTTGCAAAAAAGGCTATCAATTTCATTTCCTAGTCAGTCGATAACTAAGGAATCCAAACTTTTTTGCCTTAAGAAACTCACAGGAAAGGAAGTAAAGCTACCATCCTCACAAGAAGGAAAGACTTTGAATTAGGTCGTCAGGTAGGAACGCAAAAAGGAGGCAAGCAAGCAACCCTCCTTCAAGAGCTAACAGTGCAGGTAAGAAAGGGAATGCGCAATCAAAAAAGTTGCCTCATCTCGCTGCCAAAGAGAAGACAGCAACAATCTAGCTACTAGGACGACTTCCCCGAAAACGACTCTCCTTTGCGTAAGCCCTGCGGGACGACTTGCATAAAGACTACTCGATACTCACTAAACCCGTTCCACTCGTGCTTCTCTTTGGAGAATCTCTTCGTTCCACTCGCCTTAAAGCTCCTAGTGGAGTGACCAAGGTTCCATTAATGAGTCGGCTTGCAAAATAAGGGAAAGGAAGTTAGCCAGACAGCAACCTCTTAGCGTGCCCCCCCTAACCCCCGGCGGGGGAACTCACAACTGGTGTGCTCCAAACTAGGTATGTCATCGGTATTTACTCGTCTTTCAGCACTGGCGAAGCATGAATGGAGACAAGGAAAGCTCCCATACCCACCTGTAAATAAGCCTACGAAAGCCAGTTGCACCTAGCTAGACAGCTGATAATAAAGATAGAAAGTATAGAATAGAGGGGGTGCGATGATTGATCTCAATCCTAATTTAGGGGTATCCCCAAGGTTCAAAGAATCAGGGGGGAAGCTAGACGTACACCACTCAATCGGGAATACACGAAGCTGCTGTCAGTCGAAACTAGTCTCGTTGGAGGGAAGGAAAAACACTTATGTAGGGCAATAAGCTGTAGTTGACTTCTCGGACTACTTCCCTCAGGAAATATCAGTCTATTTGTTAGGTAGTTAGACCCTCTATAGGATAGTAAGCAAGCTGCCTTAAGAGCTTTCAGGCTAGAAAAGGTATTTTGCTACTAGTACATGCGTACAATAGATATTTAAGAACAAGTAGCTTGACTGGTATCTGCAAGACAAACTACAATTTGCATGCTCTCCGACTACTAATAGTAAAACAGCTACATTCTCAGCTATCCTATCTTTTAGAAACCTAAAAGCAAGTAGCATTTCGGGTTGATGCAAACTTGAAGAGGTGAGTCCTTAGTACACTCCAAGTACAGGAAGGACACTTTAGCTACATATTACTAACAAAGGATAGAAGAAAGAGAAAATCTCCGCTTTTGTCTTTCTAAGCTTCCCCAACCAGCTAGCTACTACGAAAGAAGAGAGCTAATAGCAAGAGAGGGATAGAGAGAAGGGCTTAGCAGGAATTCTAAGAGATATTGAAACACCTACAGGAACAAACGGAGTCTCCTCAAATTGCATTGAAATCCTTGAGTATTCTAAGAACTACAGGACGAAAGAAGAATATTAACATTACTCGGAGAAGCGTCCGGGTTGTAAGAGGCACTTGAAGACAGGCAAAACGTTTCATTATGACATTTCAAAAGTTTAGTCTCATTAGAGTCGTATACTCCCTTTTTTGATATGCAACATTATGCGCCTAACTTCAAGAGAATAGGTTTTGTTGAAAGAAACGACGTTTCCTCATCGGTGGCATCGGCATTTCAGAATGAGGTTCCTTTTGCTGAGATATCAATCCCCGCTAGCGGCCGTATGCTTACGGCAATAGGTTTAGGTGTGATGGTAGCTTTCTTTCTGGCTGTCGGCATAGTTCCTAACGTTAATGGCCCCCTTGATGTACAGATATAGAATGATTATGATTCACACACTGACGAAGGCTCGTTTAGTTTATACTAATAGTTCGTCCTTCCTCTACCATGATTTTGACGAAAGATTCTTCTACTGCTGAATGTTCACTTGTGCAGCTGTGTGATGATTTGATCTATCAAGATTTTACGGAGAATCTTTCATATAGTATGTCTCGCATACAATTCTCAGTTATGAAAAAACAAAAGAGTTCAGGATTCTACGTTCTATCTCTACAACAACTAAAGTGGGACCTGCTTCGGATTGGTTGTCAGGGTTGTAGTACCAGTAGGCAACTCTGATGATGAAGTGCTCTCTGCCTGGGAGCTTACCAGTGGGCCGAAGGCAGCGCCGGCTGGTCAAATTGGGCGATCAACTCCGGCCATGGGAGAACCGCCTTTAAGAGATAGGTGGGCTGAAAGAAAAGCGCAGGATCCAATCCATTTCGTATGCCGCAGATGTATCGCAAGGGGGCGTGTCTGATGAAAAGCACCATCGGTACGTAGATGAGACAACACCCCGATCGCCCAATCGTGCAAAGGCCTGAGCAAAATGAGTGGGGATGGCTGAGATCCGAACCTTGACCGCTCCCTCGAGCTTGACTCCTAGGCAGCCACAGTCAGGCCAGCCTACAGGTGAGTTGTTCCGCCGGCCCATGGCTGATTGATCAAGAGTGTTCAGCAGCCAGCAAGCCACCGCCTTCTGAAGAGGGAAGCACCCGTTCCCCTGGATACACGATTCGAACTCGAAACCATGTATCCACCATCTCCCTAAATATTTCGGGATCCGCGAGAGTTAGGAAGGCGGTAGCGTCGAAGGGCAGTATTTGAAAGATAGAAAGCTACCTATGCCTTGCTGACCGATCCACACCAACAGCCTCCCTTAAGGATTCTTATAGGTGTTGGGTCCTGCAGACCACGAAGGCCGAAAGTCAAAGCCCAAACCCTAAGTGAAGGAAGGGCTTGACGATCGAAACCAGGAACATACCGTCGCAACAGCTCTAGCGCTCTCTCCTTTGACTTTATCCGTATGGCAGGCCATCTCCGCGACCCCTTCAGAAGGAGCAGCGAAGCCGCCTTTGAGGAGGGATCAAGCCTGTTTCTACGCTGTCAAATGATCAACTTGTACAGCGTAAAGACAGACAGATAGAACTGAACAAGCATGGGTGGGTTCACCCCGATCCTTTATTATCCTTCTATGAAAGACCGAGATTATGCTCGGTATACCTGAGCGAGTCAGCGATACTTAAACTTTTGATGGCAAGAATGAATCCTCCGGCCGGCCACACCAGAACACCATCAAATGGTGCGATGATGCTTTGCGGTATTGTACCTGGAATAGCACTACCGACGCTTGCTTAAGTGCCAGCATCGACTTCCACTTTTGGTCTTGAGTGATTTGGCTCAGTGGACCTCTTCATCGGACGCCTCAGAGTGTCATATCAGTCATTTCGGGACTATGTGCCGATCGCTTTATGACTCCCCGCCGAGAGCCAGTGAGTCTGCTAACTTGTTATAGATTCTAGGCACGTGAGTGAAGGTGACTTCTTTTAAGCAGGCCCATTCTATAAAGAAAGCTGGCGCGCGTATGGGTAAGGAAGGGAGGGTGTCTCGCTATTGCTTCTATCTATCCGGGGAGGGCGGGGTGGGAATAGATTTAGGGCATGGAAGGGTGAAGAATGAACACTCGACTAAAAGGAGAGGGTCTCTCCAACGCTGGTTTTTTATAGACTATCCAATGAACCTGCTAAGGAGAGGGAAAGAGAGAGCTTTTACTTTTAACGTATTAACAACCAACCTGAACAGCACCGGAAGGTCCTTCTCCCTAGCTACTATTGAAAGGCCTTCAAAACATCCTCATCATAACACTTTGAGTTATTGAATAAGGGACCAAAGCATTTGGTAGAAGGAAGCTCGGATTCATTATTTAGCTGCTAAGAGTTGTTTTCGAAACCAGGGAAGGAATCCACTCCCCCTTGAAGTCCCTTGGATAAAGAGTTTTCTTTGCTGCCTGGGTCAAATTTGAACCTCAACCAAGGAAAGGTATAGAACTACAATGGAAGGCGGAACTGCTTCTACTGTCACTGAATACCCCACCTACCTTTCCGAACCCCCGAACCACAGATCCTGGAATCCTTGATATGCTTGAGCGGTTGAACTCCTCTTTCCCCCCCGAATTGCGCTGCCAGTCGAGAAAGAAATGGGAGCCTTAGGCAACAGTGATAGGGGACGAAAGCAGCGGGGTGAACGCAGATAGACGGATTGGACTGATAGGCCCGGAGAGAGTTGCTGCCAAGGCATCTCCGACTCGGGGGTTGAATGAGCATGAACTTCTCTATACACCGATGGACTTATCTGAAAATGAGATTGGTTAGCAGCTCCCTCCCAATATTGGTTCATTGACCGGAATAGAAGGCATCGATTACGATCTTCAAACTCTCACCTTACAGCCCGATCGGATAGTTCCCCAAAAGCGATTCCTCTGGAATCTCATAGATTTGATTTGCATTTGATCCGACTTCGATCAGAGAGAAAGCCTCCGGAATTGGAAGAGATGTGGTTCACCTCTCACCCGCTTGCTCACTGAGCCAACCCTCGAATTGCTACGGATTTGCGTAGCGTAGTTAGATTAGAGTGAAGTGATCGGGTCTTCCTCCATTCTATTCCTTCCGGGAGTAGCGTATCATATAGGGGACATCTTGAGTCTATCCCCACCCCAAATAGACTAGCCAATTTTTAGAGCAAGCATTCCTGGTAGGATAATCCAAAATGGAAAATAATAAAGAAAGTGCAGCCGGTTGGAAGAGATAGTTAGAAGGGCTTGCCCTATCTATCTCATACCGGGTCGTTTACTCGCCTTTGGAAAGAGGTAATGGAATCTATTTCCTTTCGGCAGCTCTGCCAGGCCGATCATTGGATCCAAACCCCACGAATGAAGATCCAATGGACATGGGGAATAGAATGCTTTGAGGCCTTCGATCAGACTTGGACCATCGTTCACCGTCCTTCGGATAATAAAAGAAAGTTCTCGGCTGCAAGTAGTTATGTTATACAAGAGAAAGTCTGATGGGACTATTGATCGCTACAAGGCTCGCGTGGTTGCCAAAAGCTACAGCAATAGGAGACTATGATTAGACATTCAGTCCAGTTATCAAGATGGCCACGGAAGATATCAAACACGTTGCCCTGGGGTCTCCTATTGGTATATACTCCTACAAGGTGATGCCTTTTGGTCTAAAGAAAGAATGCCGGTGCAACTTACCAGCGAGCAATGACCTACATCTTCAAAGAACTTCTTCATCACGAGGTTGAGTGCTATGTAGATTACCTCGTTCTACAACTTTACTAAGGCTGACACAGCCATAGCTGACTCCGGGTGTCTTCAATTCGTTGGGCAAAGAGGGAATCTCCTAGGTCAATGGTCTCTGTCTCAGCTAGCAGCCGTAATGGGGCTTCGTCATCCGCTGAAAATCAAACTCTTGCGTAGCCTTCATACCCGGACTTTCCCTTGTTTACTCTAATAGAGGATAGGAAGACTGCTATGGCATCGTCTTCGGGTTCGTCGACTCCCAGCTTCCTCACCTCTCTTGATGTGAAGCTGAATGGGCGAAACTACAAGGAGTGGTAGGCCACTATTCGCATGGATCTTCTCGGTATGGGCCTTGTTGGCCACATCGATAGCACCTCATTTCCTCCTATGGCCTCTCCTCCGGGTTTTAGTCCCACTTCAACGCCAACTAGCAGTGGTTCGATGATATCTACTTCTGCTCTGGCAGCTGCATTAGCTGCACGAAGTGCGTGGTTTGATGCTGATCATCGCACTATTGCCCAGATCACTCAGTCTATTGAGATCGATATCCGCATGGAGGTAGTTCACCATGCGACTGCACGGGAGATGCGGGAGCACATTCGCCGTATGTTTGAGCTGTCTAGCAAGGCTCGGGAGTATGCTATCGTTCAGGACCTTTCTCATGTTCATCAGGGCGATCGTTCTGTTCAGGAGTACATATCTGTTTTGCGTTCGCACTGGCGCCTGATTGACTCCATGGCACCTTCGGATTACCCCACATGTAAGAGTTGTCAGTGCTCTGTGGCTCGAGCCAAGGAACGCGAGAAACTCCGTATCTTTTAGTTTATTATGCGTCTTCGTCTTCTGGAACAGTTTCCTCTAGTGGTATCTGTCGTAGGTCCCTTAGTTGGGCTTTCCTGGGACTCAGCTTATTTTCTCTTCCCGGTGCTCTTCCTCTTTTCGCATAAAAAACGAATTAGTGGATTGAGGAACGAAAGCTCGAAGAATTGCCTGGTTGACTCGGGACCTTTCCCTGCCTTCGCGAGTTAACAGCGGACTTCCGCCCTGAGGCGCTTCATCCGACGCAGCGGACGACCTTTCACCTGTTTCCGACGTGAAATTAGCCTTGAGGGATTCCATCGCCTCTTTGCCTCTGCGAGTCCAAAGTAACCCGCCCTTTTCTCGTAAGCAAGAGATCACCGAGGAAAGTCAGGAGCAGCCTGGGTCTCAGTGGAAGCCGTTTCACTTCTATCCGTTAGATCATCGATTTTCTTTATTTTAGTTGTCGTCTTCGAGTTGAAGTTAGGATGTTCTTGTCCAAGCTCTTGGCCGATCGAGGCGCTGTTAAGCCCATCGTATTCATCACAAACAATTGAAAGGTAATCGGCAGCCGAGGATAGATGCCCTGAAGGCTACGAATCCGAAGCTCAGCCCGAAACAATTGGATGAAACAAAGGAGCGCGGGCAATTGAGTACTAGAAGAGCAGACCCGGAAGCAAAGGTACATCGGGAAGTCGGAGTCCGAACGAGTCCCCTGAGGGGCCCTGCGAAACTTAGATCCCCTAAAGGCAGAGGATGGTAGATTCTAAAGGATTTGTAAAGCCATCAACACATGAAAAAGGCGCGGAAGGTGCATGCAACAGAGCGTATAAGTCAAGCAAATACATGTAAAGCGGATTCCGTATCAACGGTTGGCATGAATTTGTTTATGGGCAACTTTTCGACTTCCAAAGTGGTTGGAAAGGGAACCGTCAAGCTGAAGTTCACCACATATTCAGAGTCCTCTAAGTTATACTTATAACCAACCCAATCATAAACTTTCTTTGATTACTCAGGACACGAACCCGTGGTCGAGAGACTGACCCCCTCCTGCTTCCCCGTCCGATCCTCATACCTGGGGACCCTCTGCGGCCGAGATCAAAGCGTCGAACCGAAAGAGCCTGGAGGGTCCAACCATAGTGGGCCTATTATTCCAGTCGTGCCAGTGTCAATCAATAGTCCGAAGACTTCACTGACAAGGAGTACAAAATTAGCCTGTTTCAGAGTTCCTTTCAAGGGCTTAACAGCGCCTCGTTTCTCTTAAGCTTGAGGAAGTGGCTCAGCCCCAGTTTTCTACTTCTAATTGAAAGTCATTCATTTACTTAGGGCACCAACAACGGTACCCCAGCTCATTACTTAGCTTCATACTTTTTGATTTGTATACCTATTCAAAAGCCGATTATTCTGACTTTCATTAGGCAGAGGAATTTTCTGATACGGATTCGAATGCCACCTATGATTCATAGATTGAGACTGATGAAATAACTTATTCAGATGCGGAGGGATCAGGATTCGAGAGATCGGAATCCGTAGTTTCGGGTGAAAGGGGAAAGTGGCTTACGATTCTTGAGAAGTCCCCTCTCAAGACTTCCTTACCTGCCCGAGCAAATCTCCTTTGTTGATGAATCTCTTGTATCGTCGTCTTCTGCCGATTCGTATGTTCATATTTTTTTTTGATGCCCCTGTTAATTTTGGTTGCCTCTGTTTATGTGGATGCTGAGTCTGGGGATGGGAAAGCGGACGTGGATTCGGGTTCTGATGGAGACGCGTATTATCATTATGCACCTGTTCTTTCGGTAAAGTTTTTCTTGAATTGGTTTTTTGTATCTGAGAATCAGACTTCAGACTTTGGGCCTGACCCTACTCTTCCAAGCCCATCGGCAAGGGCTATTCTAGCTAGCTCCTGCTAATCAACTTTTGACAATCGTTCTGATGCATCTCCAGATGCGAATTCTTCGGCGGATGAACCTGTGTAGCTCATTTGTTGTTTGTAATGCATGTCTGGAAATCCTGAAGATTTTCCACCTTTTTTCGAGGGAGCCGGTCTCGACGCTTCGATTGCTGTACGAGTCACAACCACCTTGGCGAAATGGAGTGCCATCCGGGTGACTGATTGAATAAGCTGATATGTCTGACCCTTTTTTTCTGAGTTCCATAAGGAGCGCGAACAGGAATGGAAGAGGGATACGACCGCGTAGACAAGTCAGGTGACAGAATACGAGGATGATGCCCTCGACGTCCTTGTGCTTTTTTGACTTCTTTGGCCTAGTGATCTTTATGTCGGGGAATAGTCACTGTAGTGTTGATTGATTTGCTCATAAGCCCTTTTCCTGGGAAGTGGATAGTGAACCCTAGTCTTTTTGACTTAATCCTCTCCCACTGACGCTAGGCAATGAAATTGTTACTAAAGCACCGATGACACTGCTGGTAAATGCCGGGGCTCTTTTTTGCTTTCCATCTGATGCTGGATTTCATTCACTTTATTCTTGATCGGCATTCCTTGGTCTTTCAATGGTTGAGATTAGTGGTGCATTTTTTGATGTGCTAACCGACTTTCGATTGCCGTAGTAAGACCTTCACTCTGTTGGTTTTTCGGAATACCCATTTGAACAAGCCGACTAAGAAGCCAATGGTCCAACAGTTCCCACCAGCCAGGGAGGAATGAGAGAATCCTAGTCAGACTCTTAACTCGTTTCCGATGTATCATCCTATGCTGATTTAGCAGATTTCACTTTCGTTTTTGATTGAGAATGTGCTGCGAGGTTGCCAATCACGACTTTCTCTGCTGTATTCAGTTAGCCTTCATGCATAATACAGGTAGCCCCCTCATTTTGCCTATGAATCCTACCGTTCATTCTGAAACTACCGATCACTAGCCCCGAGAATCAAAGCTCTCTCCCTCGTTTGGTATAGCTCTAGGTCAACGTCATATGGTCACCCGATAGCTAGCAGCAAGTGGCCCATTCGACAAAAGTCTAACCGCAAACGCCAATGGTGCTCACTTGAAGTTCACTGTAACTGAAGCAATCAAGGCTACGGTGATGGTCCCTAAGTTACGAATTGCAACAAACCAACTATTCCGAACCATGTATAAAAAGAAAGAGCACATTGATGGATGGAGAAGCGATGTGACGCCTGCAGACGGATGACCTGAGAACTCTAATGTATCTAACTCTGATTGCACTGACGATATTGCATTGAACCATTGATCGCAGAGCCCGAATTCTCTTTCCTGCGGAACGAGAGAGGGAAAAGGGATTACATCGCCTCTCCTCTTGTTTTGGCACGGCCTAAAGGTCTACGTCACGCTTACCCCCTAAGCGGGAAGGTACTCGTTGGCCTACTCAGTGAATAGCCCAATTGGGACACGCTCCCTCGATGTCGGCTAGAGAGAGGAGCATCAAGGTTTAGCGCGGATCTTGCTTCATGGTGTTGCATTTCAAATCACCTAACCCTAAAGATTGCACAGTTGGAATATAACTAAAGTGATGCTCGACGAGTCAACCGTCAACCTCAGGATCCACCTGATGCACTTGATCCTGATGAGACCGAGGATACTACTCTTTTTCCACTCTGCAGCTCATGTCGTCTGGTATCGTCCTTTTTTTTTCATTTTCTTTTGACTTTCAGAACGGCATCTTCTTCCTTCCGCCCCTTCACTCAAACCTATGAAAGAGGGGCACCTAAAGCGCAGTGGAGGATGGATACGGACCTGAACTGATCTTCTTGACTAGCTTGATCGCTACCAGTTAACTAGCCCAGCTCTTCTACTTATCGCTCGTTCGGGGACCCTGAATTCGTTCAAAAAGGAATGGATTCAACCTATCTATGTCCCTACTAGGCCGGTGGGGATGGCAAAACTGTCCGCTTCTGGACTGAGAGGTGGATCGGTCTGGTTCTTGCTTTAGTTTCTTTCTTGCGCACTCAACCATCCCCTGGTCAAGCTCTGGACGAAGCTCGCGCTCGGCCCCTCGGTGACCTTTTCTCTTTCGTTAAGGAGACTTATCAACGGTGGTGGTTCGCAATTTAGACGTAGGTATGTCCTCTTGTCCTTATTGGGCGCTGTATGAACTTAATTCAGTCAAACAAAGTTTGGGACGCATCTATCTTTGCCCCAACGGCTCCTTATGGCGCCTCGCTTATACCCTCGGAAATCCTAATAACAGTAGTGCCAATCTCACTGTCTCTGACTGATCTGATGGCTTGACTGGGCCGCTCATTAGCCCCCATTATAGTCTTGACCTAACTGGTATGATAAACATCCTTCTTCCGGTAACTACTGATCGTTCCTCTGTTTATTCCGTTCAACTGTTCCATCTGAACTAAAGCGCTCATCTATCGGTAGTTGTCTTTACCTGTAGGTGGTACGAGAGCAGCCGCTCCCAAGCAGGAAGTCATCCAACGCAATAAGACAGTTCGTATCTGTAGAAGCGGTTCCGGTCATCGTCACATCAGTCGGTGATTCCATTCCTCTGATTGTGCGATATGCCGGACTCCTTTGATTGGGTTCCTAACTTTAGTAAGGTGTGAATTTTGTCTTTATAATCGTATATAGTGTATCTGTTTCAGTATGCTTTCAAAGGAGTAAAAGAAAGTGAGACCCTGGAGGGGATAACGTACGTATAGGGGGCGTCACGTTATCAAATCAACCCTTCCTTGTGATGGAAGTAATCCGAAGCAAATGCAGAGTCACAACTATTCGACGGGAAGGAAGACCAACCGGTTAGAAATACACGGGAACGGTATGGAGCCATCCAAGCTCATCGCTTTCGTCGGCGTAAGACCAATTACCCAGTTACGAATAACCCGAGGAAAGACTACGGGATCGACCTACCCACACTCTGCATCAGGAATAGACTACCTAACCAATACCCGGGACCTAACCACACCTACACACAAAGGTAGCACTAACCTAAGGCCAAGGAGAGTACTTCACCCATGTCAACAACATGAGGGGGGGAGTAAGCCGGGGCGGGGTGAGAACACGTGCGCACGCGCGGGGTTGTTTAGTTGCTTAAGCGGAAATCATATACCCTCAAGCTCTATAAGCAGGACTTAAGAGGTAGTTGCTTACTACTACCCTTAACAGTCAGACTTAGTCGACTTACTGATACGCTTAAGAGCTAGTCAATCGAAAAGAACCGTAGGAAGAGCTTCACGCCAACCAACGGATTTCACGACCTTACTCAATGCTAGCAACTACTGCCATACCAGACAAAGAAGACGTATATCACCCAAGCGTTGAACCGCGTGAGGCAACGACCCCGCCAGAGACCCGACTGGGCAAACTGGGAACCCCTAATCGTCATGCTTAGTCATGCGAGAACTCTCAAACGAGCGGAAAGGCCTCATATCGAGCTTGTAACGAACGTTTTTCTTCTTTATCCAGGTCTTTCTCTCTCTCTCTTATAGGTTTATCTTTCTTTTTTCTCCTAGCGGGAAGGCGAGCAATACAAGAACCATCGGCACACCGCCTGGTACCAAACCTAAAGAAGTCGCGATTCCTTTCTTGACTTTCGGCACCTACTGACGGCTCAAGCCGACAGGGGTGGAGAGGGTTACCTCCTCTCACACAGCTGAGCGTAATATAGATTAATATATTAATACGTTAGACTTAGTTAACTCTGTTGTGTCTAGAGGCAGCTTCACCGGTTGATCGTTAGATTGATATGGTGTTGCCAACCTCGGGTTGCGACCTAATCCTTGTGGGTAATAGCAATCATCCTGGCTAGTAACCGGGACGCCCCCCATGGGAGAACAAGTTCTCTCTCTCTATTAGGAGAGTTGGCGGTGAAGACTATAGTTCATGAAAATGGGATACGGTGGGCCCAAACATGTCGGGTACCCACGCCCATCTCCTTATTCTGGAGAGTGACTGTAAGAAAATATATAGAATAATGATAACTCCTTCGAACAAAGGTTTATTTAATGTTCTATTGCGCTTAGTCCAGCCGTCATGGCGCGTTTTGAAGGTACCGGTACCATATTGGGTTTGGTTTGCTTCATAAAGCGACCTTTTTGGTACTCGACGGTCACACCAAGGAGATTTGCATCGCAGCATTCCTTCTAGCAAAGAAGGTACTGAGAATGCGTCGCAAAGCTGGTTTGTTATTCACTGCTCTTTCTCTAAAGCAGTGTGGATCATCACTACAAAAAGCTTATGGTGGTGATCCGTCAACCGGCCTGTTGCCATTCCCAGTCTCACTTACTCGGAAAGGGTATCCTACTATCATACCTTCTTTCCATAGAAAGATGATTTATAGTAAGGATGAGAAGGCCGATATGTTGGTTCAATTGTCTCTCTCATGGTTTAGTCTGGCTAAGGTCATTCAGTTGGCCAAGCCTATTGGTGGAGCAACCTTTGAGAGTATAGTCTCACTCCCAAAAGATCAACAATCGATTCATGAAGTCATGGCTGAACTTAAAACCTTCGGTCGTGAGCTGATTGATAGGTATATCCCTGGGGTTTCTAGCATACCAATTTCTCAAGGTATTACGTGGGAACCAACCTGGAAGGCTGTTCCTAATGTCCGGTTTCCAGCTATCGTACCTAAACAGTACGGGAAGGTCATGAAATCTGGCTTTCTCGCGCTCACCTATGAATTAGGTGCTTACGGTACTATGCTTCAGATCGATCACAGTATGGAAGGGTTCTTCTCCAGTGCGTGTTTGTGGAGAGAAAGAGTCGACGTTTGCTCTGGATCCAGATAACACAAAATGGACCAATTACGATAACGAGTGGTTTGAAAAGTGGGTTGGCCCTGTGTTGCCGACCTTTAGTCAGCTTCAACATCTAGGTGGTTATTTTGGCAGGTTATCCGCGGTGGTTGAGGGAGCTGGTAAGAGAAAGATTTTCGCTATAGGAAATTACATCAAACAAAGGTTGTTGGCTCCGTACCACAAGTGGTTGATGGAGATACTATCTCGTCTTCTAACTGATGGTACATTCAATCAGACTCGCCCGATAGACCGTTTGACCGGTTTTAAGGAAGCGTACTCTTTTGATCTAAAGTCAGCGACCGATAGATGGCTTAAAGGCCATCTATTTTCTCTCTTCTAGTTAATACGTGTGCTTGGGAGTCCTTGAAAATTGAATAAACCGACGATCTTACCATGACTGCAATTTTAAAGAGACGCGAAAGTACAAGCCTATGGGGTCGCTTCTGCAACAGGATAATCAGCACTGAAA
>BQKN01000529.1:59590-144340 GCA_022839385.1 Asparagus kiusianus | reverse complement strand
GGTGTCTTTTCTCAATCGGTGAAAGACTAAACCGCCCAATGGAAGAGGAAGAATTTTATATTCTATCTCCCAATGGAAAGGAAACTTGAGGTGGGACCCCCACCCCCAGCATCCGAAAGAACGAAACTAGGAGTGAAAACTCTACTCCGAGAATCGAAAGGCTTAGAGAGGAAGAATTTTATATTCTATCTCCCAGTGCTGAAGAGGAAGAATTTTATATTCTATCTTCAGTTGCAAAGGAAACTTGGGGTGGGATCTCCACCCCCAGAATCCGAAAGGTGAAACTAGGAGTGGGATCTCCACTCCGAGAATCGAAAAGACTCGGATAACCCTAACTGTCGTAAGGTTTGGTTACTCGATTGAAATTGGACCTCTCGTTCTTTGGACGAATCGAGAGGAGAATTTTGCTTTGGTCCTAACTGTAGTAAGGTTTGACCAAGTGGGAAACTTGAGACGATCTTATCCGTAAAAGGGTTTGATCGCTCGATTTGTGGACCTCTCGTTCATTGGACGAATCGAGAGGGGAATTTGGCTTTGGTAAATGATGAATTATCCACCCCCAGCTTTTGTTTGTAAAACTGGGTGTATCAATGAATTAGATGCACGATCGGGTTATCCTTAAGAATACCTCACATGGCATTCTTCTAGGAACTTCCCGTGGAAGGGAGGAAATAGTTTAGACTCATAAACCTATTGGAGTATCAGGGAGCAGTTTATACTCTTATACCGGTCGGAGTATGGGGATACAGTTTATACTCGTGCACCCACTGGAGTTTTGCCGTTCTTAACCGGCTCACCCTAGCGTTATGACGCCGGCTTCAACCAAGGTCTGGATGCTATCCTTGAGTGTAAAGCACGCCTTGGTTGGGTGATGGATCCTCCTGTGGTATGCGCAGTACTTCGGATCCGCAATATCGTCGGCTTCCTCCTGATTCGCAATAGGTGGGAGCCTGATCTTGTTGTTGTCCAGGAGGGATTTGAAGATGGCTGGAACATCTTCGTCCTTGAAGGAATACTCCTTTTGAGGTCTTTGATCCGGAGTCTTTTGTTGTCTCCGGGTTTGCTGTTGCGATGTCTGATTAGCAGCCGCTGCAAGTGCTTCACTCCTATCATGAGAGGCGAAGTTCGAGTTTGGAGAATTAGCCATCGGTTGGCTCCTCTCGGCCTTCTTCCTTTTGAGGAATCGCTCAGCTTGCTCTCCTCGGGCCTTCAAGTCCTTCCAAGTGTCGGACGGCTCTATTCCCATCACATCCAGGATGTTAATGGATAAGTTGTTATGACAAGTCTGCAAGATGAACTCCTCCGTGATGGGATCCTTGCAGTTCATCGCCTTGTTGCGGAAGCGTTTGATGAAGGTATCCACCGACTCTCCGTTCTTTTGTTTCTCATCGAAGAGTGTCCTAATGGATATCTCGTCGTCGTCATCAAAGAAATGAGTGAGGAACATGCTCTCCAAGTCCTCCCAACTGTTGATGCTTCCAAATTTAAGATGGCGGTACCAATCGAAGGCAGCTCCGCGAAGAGTGCCGACGAATGACCGAACCATCAAGGGTTCATTGCCGGAGATCATGCCCAAGTGAGACTTGAAGTAGATCAAATGTTGAGTGGGCGAGCCTCTGCCATCGAACGGCGTGAAGTTGATCAGGTTGAACTTCGCCGGATACGGAATCGAGTCCCACTCTTTTGGGTAAGGACAAGGAATTCCGGTCTTCTTTACCTCTCGAACAGACATTAATGCGTTAATTTTGCTCTCGAGATCTTTTATTTTCTCATCCCCGCTTGTGCTGGAGCTTGGACAAATTGAAGGTGGGATGACGGGGCCACCCCCTGTATTACCACCCCCAGCGTTTTGGTTAACCGGAGGGTTCTCGGCGTTGAGAGGTTCATCCACATCCGAATCGCTACCTGCTTGGTTAGCATGGTTACGACGGCTGGATTCACCGAGCTGATCAGATAGAGCGCGAATTTGCTGGTCGTGCTCTTCCCTCATCCGTAGCATGGCCATTTCCATTTCGATTTTGAAGGCCTCTTTCTGCTTAGCCAGGGCCTCTTCAAGTATCTTAGTTACTTGTTCGGCGCTGATCACAAGCGATGAGCAAGGTTGCCCCGCGCTCGATGCCGTGTCATCGGACGCTACGGCCGAGCAGGAGTCTGAATCAGTATCCGACGCCTCTTCTTCTAGAGAAAGCCCTTTTGGTACCCTTCGGTAGTCCTTCCGGCTGATGGCTCCCGACAGCAATCGCGTCATGCACCGGGATATCTCGGCAAGCTGGTCCCGGTTGAAGGGTTGCGTCGATCTTGCTCTACCGGTCATATTAGCCGTCACCCTTAGATATTCATCTTCTTGGCGGACGAACTTCTTCTTGTGGGAACGCCTCGGTGTGGAAATTCTTTCGAACACCGAAACTCTCTTTGGGGTTTGGGCACAGCAGCATCCTGACAGCACTGCTTTGATGATATTGGCGCATGGGCAGTGAGACTCCATGTCCTGCACAAATTTCTTCTGGAGCTTTTCCACACCCCCAGCCCTATAGTACAACTCATCAGCTTTACAACTGGAGCAACCTATAGAGTGTTGGTGTGTATTCCCCGGTAAAACACTCTCATCCTCAGATGAGTGTGTTTCCTTTTTGGAATGCAACACTTGGTTAGTTTTCTCACAAGTGGCCCGTTCAAGTTTACGCTTTTGTGAGCGTAGAAACTGAACGGGCTCTTGTGCTTCGACCTGCAACTCAATGCGGTCGGTGATGGGGGCTTTCCCTTTATCATCTATCCTGGGGGGATTGATTCGACCCCCAGTCTGATTTGCAACTTGGGGACCTTTCAATGGTCCCAGTCTTTCTTTGATGGGTACTCTACCTCGATTCTTCGGTAAGGGACCGAGGCGACCCTTCAAAGGAACCCTGGGTTTTGAATGATCCCCTTTGTTACCTGGCTCCGTTAGAGGCACCGGATCTGATTTTGACAAACCTTGGGCAGCAACTCCACCCCCTTGTGTTTGAGGTGCTGGTTTTGGCTTTGGCAACCACACCCACCTGCTTGTAGACGGCTTTGTGGCCGCCTCTTCTTTCTGCATCTCCTCCGCCTTCTTTAGGAGAAGTCGGGCTTGTGTGAGCAATGCCCGCCTCTTCTTGATTCGCTCCTCGAGGGTGGAGCGATTCCTCTTCACGCGAATCCACTGGTTCGCTTCAGTTTCGGAGGAGGAGTTGGTGGTTTGCCGTTGTTGCTCCTGGCGGTGTCTGGATTTTAGATCCTCGTTGTAGTGAATCCCGTCCGTTGATTCAGCGGCTTTGGCTTGTTGTAGAGCAAGGCGTTGACGCCGTCTTTGGCGGGCCCTTTTGGACAGAACCGGAGTTGCATCTTCCATCACCTTTGAGGTTGATGGGAGAACCGGATTTGCCACACCGACCACGCTGATCGTCACGGGGACGTTGCGTGATGCGGGTGTAGCAACAGCAACGGGATCTTGGATATTGGAGTTGGAGATCCCGCGAGCCCTTCTGGGAGATGGAGTCTTCCCACGCCGGTTTGGAGAGGCAGATCTGGAGGAGGAGGAAGAGAGGTACTCTTCAAACTTCTGCTGATCGAACTCGTATTCGATCTCTTCATTCACCCGGATCTTGAAGGCCGGTTGCGTCACGACGATCTCGGCGGCGAGATCGTTGGCTCCCACTGTGGTCGCCAGCTTGTTTCCGGTAAAAGTTGCTGTTTTCATTGATGTTCTCTTTTTCGAGATCTGTTACAACTTCGATCGTTACAACAGTATAAAATGAAAACAAAGGGGTTACAACTTACACGAAAATAAACACGAGAGCCCGGTTTGGTACGGTCTCGCTTGCGTGGGTTGTTGGCCTGTGACGGGGATGTTGATATCCGTGGACCGCCGACTCTTCAAGATCCTATCCGGGAAAATCCGGCAGAGTTTCGTCTATCCGCGTAGGATATAGAAACAGAACCTCGTCGATCCGCGCAAGATCTAGAGGTTATAAGCGTATATCTCGGCTAAAACGAGATAATAGCTCTTCTTAGTGTCACCGCTAAGGAGCAACACTAAGGATCAGAGGGGGGGGTGAATGAACTTTGATGAAGAACTCTGACTCCTCACTCCAGCAGGGCTTCGCCGCTTCGGACCAAAGGCAATTCTTGGCTAAGATAATTCAGCCTTGAATTGAGTGCAAAATCAAGAGCCCTTGTAAATGGAGGGCTAAGGGGGCTATTTATAGCCAAAGGAGAGGACCTAGGGGCCAAAGGGGGAGAGACACCCCCCTAGGGGTGTCTCGGCCAAGGCTTGAGACACCCCCCTAGGGGTGTCTCGGCCATGGCCGAGACACCCCCCTTGGGGTGTCTTGGCTGTGACCGAGACATCCCCTTGGGGGTGTCTCGAGCTTGCCGAGACCCGTTTGGGTATCCCCGGTTCAGCCCAGGGCCGTGCCGTTGTTCTGCCGCTGTCCTGCTGTTGACTTTTCCTCCGAACTCGGATTTGAGTGATTTCGGATGCGTTGGAATCGTGACGGTGAGCTCTGTAGGCCCCGATGGTTGGATTATCCGTGGGGTGATCGGGGCACAGCGGGCGTTGGTCCAATTGCGGTGATCGTGGGGTTTTCGGTCAACCCGTATCCTCGTGATTCTGACGTTCTGTCGGCTCACGTAATCCGTCAGTTTGCTTCAATCGCTCACCGGCGTCATTTGCGCTCTTGTGAACTGGGTAGCGTCGTCCGATCGTCGATCGTTAACACCGAGCTGTGAGTGGGGACTTATCGGCAATTTTCGATGCCTACATCAACGCGTAGCCCTAGGTCAACGCCAGTCAATGCATTGTGATGAGAGTCAACACGAAACCCTAGGGTCAACGTCGGTCAACGCGTAGCCCCAGGTCAAAGCCGGTCAATGTTACGATGAGAGTCAACGCCGATCGATACAAAACCCTGGAGTCAACACCGGTCAACGTGTTGCGATGCAGATAATTAGTTCAAAGTCAACTCAACGAGATGAGCCAAAATTAACTCACCAATTTCAATTCGAAACTTCAACAACGGTCATATGATAAATACAGCACCAAAAGAATTTCAACTGTTCGACAAAATACTGAATAGACTTAAATGTGAAGAAGTCAAGAACTGAAACCGGTTATAGGTCCATTAACACCGACTGAAGGTGTGGGCTTATCACATCCAAAATATTTCAGACTTCTCTATAAAGGAATGAGGCTGAAACACTTTGGAGGGGGTATCTGTAGGCGTCTAAAAATGCCTATAGGTTCCTGTATACGGCTCAAGACGAAGAGGAGGCGATAAACGTCATCATCTAAGTCGAGAAGATTTGTCCGAGTGGCCCGCGTACTCAGCGGCCACCGCCAAGCGGTCCGCGCGTTCACGAAACACGTAGAGCGAATCGAGGAAGCGTACCAGTCAGCGAAACAATGAAATACACGTAAATGACGGAAAAAGTCGAAGCCTGAAAAACCAAGAAAGCCCCTGGTAGCCGAGTCGCGTCAAAACGACCTGACCAGGCCATTGGCTTGGCCATGACCGAGCCACCAAGTGACGAATAGGCCAGTTTCGATCCGAAACCAGTTTTTTTCGGTTTTCACGGATTCTTTCGAGATTTGTTTGTTCCTGAGCGTCCTAACTGATCTGATGCTATGGTTAATTAGTTATTAACTGAAGATAAGGAGGAATCTCTTATTTTGATCCAAAAACCCCTCAAACGGAGCCTATAAATACAAGCTCAGGTGTTCATTTCTCGGGATCTGGAAATAAAGAGGACGAAGTGCTGAATTGGAGATTGGAGCACGAATTTCAGAAAGTTAGCAGATCTTGACGGAGTTCCTCAACAAAGTTAGAGTTCGAGAGATCTGAGACTTGTTCTTCCTATTCCTCCGGATTTAAGCTTAGTCTTAATCCCGAGAAGAACCGTGATCTCGCTTGGTCGAGATTACCGCTGCTGCGATTACTTTCTTCGTGAAGTAAAAGCATTGATTATCCATCTTCTGCTAACCGGATCTGATCCGTAGGCGGTCCACGGATAAACCCCGGCACCGGCAACGATCCCGCACAAGCAATAGGAGTTAGAACTACTATTGTGTGTAGTTTGAGAAAGAGTTGTAATTGTTGATTGAAACTCTTATAAAAAGGCTAATTTCTTGAATTTGTTGTAACGTTTAAAGTTATAATGGATTTTTCAACGAAATCAATTTTCTACCCAAACAAAAATTTCTCTTTTTTATTCTTTTTTCTTTTGAATTTTTTTCTTTTATGTTGATGAGTTGCTCCTGAAGGAAGGAATGAAGAGACATGATTGTTTGCATTTGTAAGGTAGTACGTTGACGAGGTCCATAAATAAATTTTGATTGCTCATCCTTGTAGAATTTTATTGATACTATATGCGTAGGATCTACGTCAAGTTAGCTTCCTTATTCTCTGGTAATCATTAGTGTTTGGGCATGTCGAATTGGATGTTAATTGTCTATTGTTGATTGATTATTTTTTGTATCTTAGTAAGGACATTGGTACATATTCATCTATGAAAGTAAATTAATAAAATTTTACTAAAAAAGAACCATTTATTTATATAGTCTTTTATTAAAATAAGTACATAATATTAAAATTGTTGGAGTTATAATCTAAAGATAACTTAAAACTTGACTTTGTAGAAGAAAAGAGGGAAAGTTTAGTCCCACATAGGAAATGGAATAGGAAGAGAGGGTCTTTATAAGCCTTCCCTTTCTCTCCTATGCCTAGAAGAAAACAAAGGTTATGCTCCACACCACACACGCGCGCGCCGGCCGGGCCGGGCTCGGGTTCGGGTCGGGTGGCGCGCGCACACGACCTGCGGACACGAATGCAGCTCCGAATTGAGGGGCCTTTAATCTGCTACATTTTAATTTTCTCTTTTGAACTTTTCTTTTTGTATTAAAAACGTGATTAATATTTTCAAAATCTGTTAAACGACTAGCAAAATTAATGGGCGGAAATTAAGGATCTAAATGAATGTAAACGGATAACATTAAAGCGTGTTTATCATGAAGCAAATTTAAAACGTGATTAATTATTAAAACGTGTTAAATGAGAAAGAGATTGACAGATCTAAATGATAGTAAAAACGGCTGGTATTAATTGGCGAAATTTATGGATTTGATATATTTCTTATATCTGTGTTATAATAGCGATTATCTGTTAATTATCAAATTGCTTAAACTGATCTTCGCTATTGTCTAAACAGCTAATATTTCTAACAAAAATTACCTAAGAAAAACATCTGGCACCATGCTTTAGAAATATTTAAAAAGTATGCATTTGGGTTAGGAGTAGTTGACATATATGCTAGATACAAGCTGTTACTCTGTAGTTTATGTTTATTATCATTGTATATGAGTACAAGTTGGGTGCTCTTCTTTGCCTCGGTTTTATTAAAGATGTTGAGGGTAAAGATTGAAAAAGAAATTTACATATTCTTTGATTAAATAGGAACAGTGATATTTGCATACTTGTGGGTTGATGTGTATCGAGAAATAGGTAAGTGATTTTCTTGCAATCGATTGTCAAAAAATGAACTTTAACGCAATCTGTAAAACAAACTTTTCAAATAATTAACATGTCTGAGATCAAAAATATTCTAGCCTAGAGATAATGGAATATTACGTTTCAGATTCCATTGTCTTAGAAAGGGTTTATAAAAGTATTATAACTCCGACGGCAACACCCAAATTAGTGAAGAATGAGAAACTAATAAGAGTTAAATTCACGTATCATCTTAGTGCGTTGCTTGGTAGAAAGTTAGACGCTGTAACTGTACTTGCAATTATCACAATTTGGAAGTTTAGGTAGCAGTTTGTGATTAGCTTAATTACTCATAGCACGCCAGGAAGAACTAAAAAAATAAATCCACCGACCAAATTAAGTTATTCCTCGTTAATATAGGATCTATCAGCCTACCTCGTGCAGAATATATTCCACTGAAAAATACAAATGCTGTAACTTCAAAAGAAAATTATTTTGGAAATTGTAATTCGAGTTATAATTTCAAGTTCATCAAACCAAATAGTTCACCGTAAAAGCAAACTTACATGACATGATTATATTACTCTCAGCATAACCTAGCACAAAACCGAAACATATATAAGTAGATTCATCACTAATTGATGCTATTATTTATACACGTACATTCGCAGTCACAAGCATCCTGGACTTGGAAACCAACTAGATTTGAATCTGAGCCAACATAAGTCTCACATCTTTACTGCTCGGTCTGTCCTTAGGCTCTGTCACCGTGCAAAAGCAAGCAATCCTCAGCACCAGCAGCATCTGCTCCTCGTGCCCATTCCCTAATAACCTCGGATCGATCGCTCGAGTCGGATCCCCCGACGACATCACATTATGCAGCCACTTCACCACGCTCATCTCATCCGTATCCTCAAAGAATTCATCATTCGGGAACTTGCCCATCACAAGAACAGCCAGAATCACTCCAAAGCTATAGATATCGCTTTTGGTTGTGAACTTCATCGTTCCGTGATACTCCGGTGCGATGTATCCGAACGTCCCGGCGAGACTTGATCCGGTTATGTGCGTATTTGCATCAGGGAGCTCCTTCGCCAATCCAAAATCAGTGATTCTAGCCTCCATGTTGTCATCTAACAATATGTTCGCAGGCTTCAAATCCCGATGGATTATATGCGGCTTGTGATGTATGTGGAGATATTCTAAACCTGCAGCGATCCCCTTGGCGATGTTCAGCCTGACATTCCAGCCCAATTCTGTGCTTCCTTCTGAGACTCTTTTGATGGCATCGTGCAGGCTTCCATTGCTCATGAATTCGTAGACAAGGAAAGAGCAGTCGGCACGGGCCACGTGCGCTATCAGAGGGAGCAAGTTACGGTGGCGGATGTGGCCAACGGTCTGGATCTCTGCTCGCATTTGCTTCATGGCCTTGTTGAGCTGCTTGCTCTCTTCTTCACATGGTTCTCTGTCGATCGTCTTATTGATCTTCTTGATCGCGATCAACTTGCCGGGGTTGTTGGGGAGCTCAGCCCTGTAGACCTCGCCGCAGCCGCCTCTACCGATGATCTCTAACGAGGAGATTGCATCGTCCTTCTCCAAAAAGGAGAGATCGCCCACGTTCTTTATAATAGGGCTGAAGATCGAAGGGCCGCCAGAGTTCTTGTATCGCCCACGGATGCAGTTGAGGCTCACTCGGAAGAAAATTGTCATCGAAAGGCCGCAAACCATGCCAGCTAGCACACCCGCGATGAATCCTAAGATCCAATTACGGACTTTGTTCTTGTTCTTGTCCTGATGATGGGGAGAGGGCAAGGGAGATAGGGCTGGAGCAGCGACAATAGAACCTCCGCCATGACTTTTCGTCAAATTATGCCCAGACTCGGTCAAGTAACGATTTGGCAGCAGGCTTCGCCGGAGAGAGTTTTCAAGCCGAGGAACATCGCCGTGGAGGTTTTGATTGCCCGAAAGGTCTATCGACACGAGGTTTCGGAATGAGGAGAGAGTTAAAGGAATTCGACCGGAGAAGAAATTATCTGCAAGAGAGAGATTTTCGAGGTTGGGGAAGTGGACCAAGAAGTTGAGATCGCCAGAGAGCCTATTAGAGGAGAGGTCAAGGCTACGGAGGCGGAGGAGGGAGGAGACTTCAATTGGGACCCCGCCGGAAAGGCGATTGTTCCGGAGGTTGAGAGTTTCAAGCTTGACGCAGTTGGCGATCTCGGAGGGGAAGGCGCCAGAGAGACGATTGTTGGGGAGGGAGAGCTCACGGAGCTCCGATAAGAGGCCAACAGATGCGGGCATAGACCCGCTCAGCCGGCGGGAAGGTAGTCGGATCCGCGTTGTGAAAAGAATTGACCCACGTGACTGGCACGTGACGCCCGAATTTTGGCAGGGGTGGTCGGCGTGGGAGTGGAGTCCGAGGTCGGAGATTACACGGCGGAGAGCAGTGGAGTCAGAGGAGTGGACGGTTGAGATCGAGATGAATAGGAGGAGGAGGAGGAGGAGGAGGAGGAGGGAGGAGCCGGCCATTATCTATTCGGCGCAGGGCAGTGATCGGATAATGAGGATTTACTAATGTTGAGGAGTTTTTTAAATAGAAGTGGGTGATCAGGGCGCGTGGAAAATACATAGCGTGCGGATTGGTTTGAAGACTTGAGGGTGGAGTCAACTAATGGGAACCGAAGACTTAGCTGACTGTTTAATATAAGACTAAAAGGCTAAAAGGCCAATGTGGTCCACCCAAATTAGTTGCCGCATTTTATTTTTTCTCAACTTAGTTATTGTGCTGATGCTTCATACTCAAATTGATAACCTTACTTTATTTTTGCTTAATTTTATTCTTGTACTAATGCCTCATACTCAAATTGCCCCCAATACTTCAACTTTCAGAATTTTGCAGTGATTTATCAATAACTTTCAACATCATATTAAATCCCCCAAGAACATTTAAAAATCACACTAAACTGCTATTAACTTTTAAAATCACACAACCCCTACCCCTCCCCCCACCCTTGCAATAACTTTAAAAAATCACACTTAACCCCCAATGACTTCTGAAAAAACCCTCAAAGTTAACATCATTACATCTAACATGGCACATGCAACCTATATGACCTAAAATTTAAAATGAGCAAAAGACCTCTTATTATTAAAAAAACTCTTTATGACCTTTTTATAATTTCAATCTTAAAAATATAAATATCTCGTTTTTTGTGATTAGTTTTCCTCTTTCTCGCTCAGGTTAGGTTCATGAACTATAACTATCTTTTTTCTTTGGCTGAAATTGTCCTTCAAAATACCTTTTATATTGTTTTTTATTCTAATTTATGGGGTTTACTACAAAATGCAAAAACTTATTGCAGATTTTCTGCAACTCTAAAATTTATTAGGGGTTTAGTGTGATTTGGAAGTTATTGAGGGTTTTTTTTGGGGCGGGGGTGGGGGGGATGGGGTTGTGTGATTTAGAAAGTTATTGTGGTTGTAGTGTGATTTTTGAATGTTCTCAGGGTTTAGTGTGATGTTGAAAGTTATAGGAGTCTACTACAAAACACTAAAAGTTAAACTAAAGTGGGGAACTAATTTTAGTATGAAGTCGCACTATAGACATTAAGATGAGAAAAAAATATAAAGTAGGGGGACGGAATTTGAGTATGAAGCCCCGATACAATGACTAAATTGAGAAAAAAAATAAAGTACAAGGACCAACTTGAGTATGAAGCCCTAAATGTAGGGACCAAACCTTTAGTATATAAATATACAAGTGTTAATTTTGTGCTTGCACAAATTATTGTGATTTTCTTAGATTATATATGTTGATTTATACACCCTTAAAATACATGAAGATAACCTAATGTAATAAGGAAGATGATTAATTATACATCTTTATAAGCTGTAACTTGCAGATCATCTATTAAATAATATATTAAATTCTTATGAAGAAAGAGAAAATGAGTACGTCTTATTGCTATGTTATTAGAAGAATAAAATAGAGTACTTTCATGAGTTAAAGAATCATTAATCATCAATCTCCTTTACAAATCTAAAATTTAAGACATTTTAAGAACTAAAAAATGACTGGAATTTCAATGTCTCGATATTTTAATCAATGCCCATATTTGGTTCAACTAGGATTGAGACACAAATGAGATTAGGACTTCCCTTTAATCCCCAAATGGGTAGCAGGAAGTTCCATCATCATCTAGTACAAAGGATATAAGATTTTTCATAACCATTATACCATCCCATCTCATGCATTCCCAAAGCTAATTATATATCACAATATTAGAATATAATATGTCTAATTAGGGGGTCATTTATAATTTTAGAATTTTTTTGGGATGCTATTTGTCATGTTCTGAGGATTTTTTGTAATTTTTGAAACTTTTAATGGTGACTGTAAAGTATCCAATGGCTATTTTGTAAAAAAAAATTTCGGTTTCTCAAGGGTTTTCATAAATTCTTCAAGGTTGTTTGTGATTTTGGAAACTTCCAACACGTTTTTATAAACGTTTTTGGGAGTTGTTGTTGGATTTGGGATTCCTAATCTATTTTGGTAACATGATGTTATTAGGATTCCTAATCTATTTTGGTAACATGAGGTTATTAGGATTCCTAATCTATTTTGGTAACATGAGGTTATTAGGATTCCTAATTTGATTTGACTTTTGGTTTATAATTCCTAGTATGTTTATGATTTTAGGATTTCTATATATGTGGAACAATTGGAAGAGAGAATTTGGAGAAGAAAATTGAGGATATTTGGAGCACATAAAAGAGGTATTTTCTGAGATATTTGTTTAGGGTTTTGTTTAGAGAGATTAAGAGCTTGTTGGTGAGATTAGTTTGTTCCTTCGAGTGATTTGTAATCTCAGTTTGTACTCTTTCTCTGTTAGTGAAAACCCCATCCCCTTTCTTGTCCTGTGGACGTAGGCAACTTGCCGAACCACGTAAATCTCTTGTGTTATTTGGTGATTGTGCTTGTTTATTTGGTTGTGATCTCTCTTGTTTGGATTGTGTGATTCGACCGCTTCTGCGCCACGCACAACAATTGGTATCAGAGCTTCGGGTTTGACTTGAGGCTTGTTTGAAGGATTCTCTAAAAGGATTCCTATTTGAAGAGTTAGATCGACAACATGGGTGAAGCAAGCACATCGGGATCGTCTCTTAAGAAGACGATACATAGTTTGAGCATCAATAACATAAAAATCGATGTTCCGAAGTTTAATGGTAAGATCAATTTTGATTTGTGGAGGTGCCAAGTGATGGATGCGTTGGACGCTAAAAACTTGGAGGAGACTCTTGAGTTGCAAGAGAAACCTGCTGATATGGAAGAAAATGTTTGGAAGAAGATGGATAGTAGGGCGTGTGTAGTTATTCGGTCTTGCTTAATGCCGGATCTTATTTATGATGTGATGAACAAGACATCGACGAAGAAGATGTGGGAAACACTCAATGAAAAATATCTTACTAAGAGCATTGAGAATTGGCTTCACTTGAAGAAGAGGTTTTACCAGTTCAAGATGAAGATGTGAGTTTTCATCAGGGAGCATGTTAACAACTTCACGAAGCTACATTCAGACATGGCCAATGTGAATATTATGGTTGAGGATGAAGACAAGGCGATGCTACTTTTGTGTTCGTTGCCCGAGGATAATTATAATACCTTTGTTCTTACTATGATTAATGGAAGCAATCACCGATAACGAGGGAGCTAAGAAGACTACAGATCCGTGGTGTTGCGTGTTCCATAGAGCAGTCCATCATCCTACTAAGACGTGATACGCTTTCAAGGACAAAATTCAAGCCTTGATTGACATCGGGATATTATCACTGCAAACCAACCCAAGGAAAAGAAGGTGGGTGCAAATGCAGTGAGTATTAGTTTTAGCTCTATTCCCCTCACGTGGTTTCAATCCAAACCTGTGATAAGGGTAGGGATGATGATGGTTAATGAAGATCCTCACGGACAATGCCAGAAAGGACTAGTGCTACACATGGCACCCAATGACGAAATTCTTTTGGTTCATCCTGATCTACTTCAAGATGAGCAATGGACATGATCCTCCTCTAAGAAGAAATCTAAGTCCAAATGCAAGGGAAAATCTTGTCACGCCACTATAGCTATTCCGGAGAAAAATGATGAAGGAATCCCTACCTTCCTACCTTCTGATGATGAGCATGAAGCTTTTGCTACTAGTGAAGAACCGGTCTTCACCACTGTAAGGGAAACGAATATCAGTTCGACTATTCCAAAATTACCGATCAACCAGCTAAGCAGGGGGTGGTTATGACCACTGCTAATCCTTTTGAAGGAACTTCTCGATAGCAATCAAGTCCTAAACAAAAGTAGGCTACAAGCCAAGCAAAAAGACAAAGAGCCACAACATCAATTGGTTCAGAACCTGAAGCAGTCTCGAATCAATCGTCCGATTGGAGGAGACAAACCAGGGAATTCGAACACTCTATACCGCTTTGATGTGATGGTCCAACTGGCTAACATCCTAACGAGGATAACTCTATATGAGTTATTGCGTGTCTCTAAAGTCACCAGAGAGGCCTTGCAAGAAAACTCGGCTGATTCCGATGTATTCCTCACTCAGATCAAACCAATTCCTAAAGAACCAGAGTCATTTGCTCAACATTGTAACCTCGGGCCAAACAATTCTCGTGTATCACTTTCACCAAGGAGGACATGCAAGTAAGGAATTCGAAGCCCAACAGACCGTTGTATTTCACCAGATATATCGGTTTTAGTGTTGTCAATCGGATCCAAGTCGATCCGGATTCTATTGTCATCATCATGCCACTTCGATTGATGTACAATCTCGGAATCCCCTCCAGTAAGTTAGCTTCGATAGGCACCATTATCTACGGGTTCAACACTAGTGACCATTGGATAAAATTCGGGTGAAATGCCAACTTGGAGATCTGAAATCAAAAGTCACATGTTACGTGATCGACGTAGAGACCTCCTATAACTTACTTTTGGGTCGACCCTAGATCCATGGTAAACTGATAGTTTCCTCTACTCTCTACTAGTGTCTCAAATATTTAGACACTAATAATGAGGTCAAGACGATGATCACGGATAAGCAACCGTTTAAAGGATTGGAAAATTATTTTACTGATTCCCTTCTTTATAGTGTTGAGTCCGACACTAAACCATCGGTCTAAGGCACGAACAGCGGAAAAGAAGCTGACACCCAGGCTATGTTTGATTACAATGGAGGTTTTGTATTAAATGATATTATACTCTTTGTAATTAGTCTTGATGGTAGAGAATCGTCAGATGGTAGTTGTAATTGGTAACTTACCGAAGAAATAATAAATAACAATTTAGAGTAATCACCTTCTCTTGATGATCTAATGAAGGGATTATACGATGATCCTAATTTACACATGCTGCTCCTATCATCTTGCGTGACAAAGAAGCATATCCAAGACTCGTTCGGAATGACCATTGTCATTCCTGCCAAGAAAAAGGGTTAGAAAGAGATAATCTACAGTAAAGGTGAGATGTCTCCAATGCCGGACCATTTTTCGAGACATGATAACGATGATGAAAAACCTGGTCCTCACCTATCCAAATATAGTCCAGAAGTGCATAAACACATGAAGAAATTAGGATACAATCTTGCACTTGGAGAAGATCTTTGCTTCGGTCGAGGTCCTTGAGTTTCGATTAAGGCTGCTTATATCCCAAAAGGAAATTCTGATAATTACTATGCATGCAAAAGGGGACCGACTAGCCAATCCAAGTAAAGACGAAGACTCGTCTGATTCTTCAAATTGGGACTCTGACATCAGCATTGAAGAGGTGTTCAAAGGGGTGATGTCGAACATGGCCACCGTCGATTCCACAATAATAGAGGAAGACGATCAACTGCTGGCTTGGGAAGACCTATGGATCCACCACCAAAATATCCAATATGGTGACTGGTTCGAACAAAGAGAATCTCCCACCGAGGATAAAGTGGTCCAGGTAAACATGGGCGACGAAGCAAACCCGAAATAATAGCCTTACACCAGACAAGAAAGAAGAGTTGATTGCTCTCATCAGAGAGTATATCGATGTTTTCTCCTGGAACAATGAAGACATGCCAGGACTTGATCCGAATGTGGCGATGCACCACCTCAACATCAAAATGGATGTTAGACCCATCAAGCAACAACAAAGACAGTTTCGTCCACAGATTATAGAGGCAATTGAGGCTGAAGTCAAAAAGTTGATCGATTCAAGCTTTGTCCAGGAAGAGCAACATCCCGATTGGCTTGCGAACATCATTCTGGTCCTAAAGAATAATGGGAAAATTAGGATTTGCATTGATTTCATAGACATAAATGCTACGTGCCCGAAAGACGACTTTCGTCTCCCTATCATGGATGTTATCATCGACAACACGTGTGGGTTCTAGAGAATGTCATTTATGGATGGATTCTCAGGATACAATCAAATCAAGATGTATCTAGATAATGAGAAACATACCGCCTTCAGAATACCTCTTGGCATCTTCTGCTACATAGTCATGCCCTTTGGCTTGAAGAATGCAGGAGCTACGTACCAACGAACAATGACGAAGATTTTCCAGGAACATCTCTGGAAGACTGTCGAATGCTACATTAATGATTTGGTTGTTAAAAGCCACTACAAAGACGACCACATTAAAGACATGAGGACAATGTTCAACCTCATGCAAAGTCATCAACTAAAGATGAACCCTACCAAGTCTTTTCTCGGAATGTTCAGGGGTAAATTCCTCAGATTCGTCATCACCTCGAAGGGCATCCATATTGACCCCGACAAAGTGAAGGCGATAAATGAATTGCAACCCCCGATAAACCTCAAGGAACTCAGGGGACTACAAGGAAGATTGGCTTACATTAGGAGATTCATCTCGAACCTGTCTAGGAAGTATCAACCATTCTCAAAACTCACAAAGAAGGGCTTATCTTTTATCTTGGACGATGCCTGTCAGAAGGCACTTGAAGATATCAAGGCATATCTCTCAAATCCTCCTGTTCTCGTAGCACTAAAGTCGGGTAAACACTTCTTGATTTACATTAAGGCAATGAACCACTCGTTAAATTCTTTTCTTGCACAAGACGATGACAACAGTCATTTGCAAGCAATATATTACGTAAGTCAAACTTTGGTAGGTGCCGAATCTCTGTACTCAATGATCAAAAAGGAATGTCTCGCTTTGGTGTTCACCATCCAGAAGAAGTGACGCTACCTCGTCGAGCAGATGATTTACGTCATCTCAAACGTTAATCCAGTTCGAGTATTCATGACGCAACCGGCCTCCATGAATTGGCGATTAGCAAAATGAGCCCTCTTTCTATCCTAATACGACTTGCATTTCAGGCAATAGAAGTCAGTTAAAGGACAGACAATTTGTGATCTTCTAGCGGCTAACCCTACAGTGGATACAGCCAAATTATATGAAGACTTACCCGATGAAACTCACAAAGTCAACACTACCTTGCATCAATAGGTATGGCAATTGTGCTAAAACGGGGCTTCCTGAGTGACCATTATGGCAAGTGCTCCTGGTAATTCGAATTTCTATAGGAGTCAGAGTTGTCCTAGTTTCTCCGAAGAAGCATGTGATACCCTGAGCATATTCATTAATAGGGATGTGTTGCAATAACGTAGCCGAATACAACGCACTGCACATTGAACTAGGTTTCTCCAAAGAGCTAGGCGTTGAATACCTTAATGCTTTTGGTGATTTCTAACTAGTAGTCAACCAAATGCGTGGAGAGTATGAAGTCAAAAATTAGAGCTTGATTCCGTACCATAAGGCGGCCGTTGAGATAGAAGACTCGTTTGAAGAATTCTACATCGAGTACGTCTCGCGTCTCCAAAATGCGTATGTAGACACACTTGCAATATTAGCAATATCTCCGGCACAGCCTCCCAACACTGAACAATTGGTTACCCTGAGGACTAACCAACTCTTCATACCAGAGTGCGCCTTGGATGCAAAAGAAGTGCATGCGAATGGAATCAGAATTGAACCCCGAGACTAGCATTTCCTTATTATTGATTATGTCTTACATGATATTTTACCTAAAGACATAAAAGAGAGAGACTCGATCCGGTGAAGAGCATCGAGATTTTATTATAATACGATGACTTAGACGTTGTATCATCACATATATGACTGTTTGCTACTTTGATGTCTCTCGACTAAAGAGGCGGAAGATGCTCTCAAAGAAGCGCACAACAGAACCTCTGGTGCACATCAGCTTGGTCCTAAGCTCCGTGATCGTCTTAGAAAAATGGGATATTATTGGCCAATCATAGTCTAGAACCCAGTTGATTACACTCGGCGGTGTCATGCGTGCCAAGTGCATGCAAACTACATGCACCAACCACCAGAGCATTTACACCCTTCGGCCACTTCATGGACATTTGAGACATGGAGAATGGACATCGTTGGTCCTATCTTCCCACCATCGGTTAAAGGTGACCATTTCATCGTGGCGATTACTGATTACTTCTTCAAGTTGGCTGAAGCTATTTTGCTCAAAGAAGTAAAGACGAGTAACGTTATCACATTCATCAAACACCACATTATTTATCGATATGGTGTACCGAGGCGAATCATGCATGACAACGGCCCTCAGTTTGTCAGTAATGCCTTCATCAGATTCTGCAGGAAGTTCAGGATTGAAAACACTTTATCAACAGCATACAATCCTACTGCAAATGGATTGGTTGAGGCTTTCAACAAAACAATCATAAAGATTTTGTCAAAGCTCATGAGAACTAATAGTCCACACGCCTACTTGTAAAGCTCTTTGGGCCTATCACACCACATTCCGCACGCCTACTAGTACAACCTCGTATTCTCTAGTGTATGAGTGTGAAGCCATCCTCTTGTTAGAAATTCAAATTCCATCCGTGCTATTGCTCTTGCAATAGGAATGATGACTGATGAACAACATCAGAAACATCTTGAAGAATTTGAGGCGTTAGATGAAAAGCGTTTAAAAGCTTAGTAGCAGATTTAGTTCTACCATGCTAGAATCTCCAAGTTTTTGATAAGAAATTCCAACAACAGAGATTTAAAGAAGGAGACTTGGTCCTTGCCATTCGACGAACGATGATCCTCAATTCCAAGAAGAAGGGGAAATTCCAACCCAAATGAGAATGACCATTTGTGGTAGAAACAATTTACTCAAATGGCACTTATCGCCTCGTCACTCAAAATGGTGACAAGCTTATGATGCCAATAAATGAGAAGTTCCAGAAAAAGTACTATCCTTAGTATGTTCGGGATAACCTATTTAATGAGAAGTTCCTAAAAAATACTATCCTTATTATGATCGGGATAACCTATTTAACGCGAAGTTCCTAGGGAACGCTATTCACGGTGTTCCTATGGATAACCCAAGATCGGCTGACTATCCAAGATCGAAACTAAATGTATGGATAAGTCATTCTTAATCACAATAAAATGATGATTAAGAACCTCCCGCTGTATATCAGAGCCTTCTTTCGTCAAGAAGAGATTTGAGGACCCCATTCGATCAATCTTTCCTCATGAAACCCCCACAAATAAGTTGTGGAGTGCTTGATGACTCGTGATCGTTCATCATAAAATCCCTCATCGATCAAATCAAATGATGGTAGGCCCATCAAATTCTTCGTGTTTAAATCCACCCAAACTCCCATTGTGTCCAAACCTTTAACACTCCCACTGTTGAGGTATGACATGGCACCCCCTCTTCGTGTTAAGTCCTTGTCACTTGACACCGAAAACCCCCCTGAGTGATTTGGACAAGTTAACATTTTTATTGTTATTTGTATTTTTACTCCCACTATTTCTTGGTCAAACCTTCCTAAAGTTAGGACCAAAGCTAAAGTCCCTTCTCGATTACTTAAATGAACAAGAAGTCCACTTTCGAAAATAGAATTTCCTTTCGATAAATAAAATGCCTCCACCCAAGTTGGGCGATCAAAGCTATAAAAGTAAGGGTCGTATCAAACCCCCACTTGGTTAAACCTCCCCACGATTTACCCCAAAGTTGGAATTTCATCTCGATAAATAAGAAATTTATCTTCTGATCGGGTAACCAATCCTATAAAAGTTATGGTTATCCAGATATTTTCAATTCTCAGAGTGAAGATCCCACTTTTAGTTTCACCTTCCAAGATTCTTAAAGTGAAGATCCCACTTTTAGTTTCTTCTGCATCATGGAGATAGAATATAAAATTCTTCCTCTTCAGCTTTGGGAGATAGAATATAAAATTCTTTCTCTAACGCATCAGGTTCATTTTTACCTCAAAAGAAGACCTAGAGATAGAATATAAAATTCTTCCTCTCCCACATTGGGTTCGCCTTTACCCTGAAAGAAAACCTAGAGATAGAATATAAAATTCTTCCTCTACAGCTTTAGGTTCGTCTTTGCCCCAAGAGAAGACACAACCTTTCCACACAATTGAAATCCATGTCTTGCACGTATGGGGAATTTCATCCTAAATCCTAAGTAGGGATAAGTCAATGCCTAATACGCATTATCGGTTAATCTTTCACCGTGAAAAAGACACCAGGATTCATGCCTGGGGGAGTTTATCTCGACCCCTAAACTGAGATAAGTCTACATCTAACACATGCTTCCGGGTAGCACATTCTCGTAAAATGGCAAAAGCCTATGTATTCGACATCTTGGCAGGCCATTATTAATAACGCCAAAGTCCATGTTTTACACGCATGGGGAATTTTATCCTGAATCCTAAGTAGGGATAAGTCAACGCCTAACACGCGCTACCGGTTAATCTTTCACCATAAAAATGACACCAAAATTCATTCCTAGAGGAATTTATCTTAACTCTTAAATAGAGATAAGTCTGTATCTAACACATGCTGCTGGGTAGCGCATTCGCGTAAAATGGCAAAAGCCCATTGTAGGTGTCAAAAATTACGTATGGGTTCCCACATGTAGCTCGATATGGAGAGAAGATGATGAATATCATTATCCAAGTCAAGGAGGATTATCTGACACTGAAAAGTGTATGAAGCGACTCGACAAAGCGTATGAATCAACAGAACGACACGATAATGAAGAAACGATCCGATCGGGAGTTACGTTTCACTCACTAAAGGTGAATCACCACTCATGTCTTGTTTGCCCCACATATGATTCACTTATATGGGGTTGTAGATCTATTCTTCAACTTTTTGATGCACTTTGAATTGCATCATTTCGAAATCTGACCAGGAAATTACAGCAAAAATAGTCAAGGCGCGTAAAATGGCACCTCGATCGAAAATCGAGACACAACAAATGTCTCAGCCAGCCGAGACATAAACTATATCTCAGCCAGTCGAGATACAAAGTGTGTCTCGACTAGCTGAGATAAAGTTTGTGTCTTGGTTGGCTGAGACACAAAGACTGTCTCAGGCCCCGAAAATGCTGTTTTTTGCGGTTTTTCACTATTAACTGCCCCGATTCTATTAGATCATGATCCAAAGCCTCTCCAACTAATTTGAAGCTATCTTGAAATATGGTTAAATGATTACAACTAAATATAAGAGGGGATCGGCCATGCTTATCCGAAAACCAAGCTCCTGAAGCCTGTAAATACAGCCCTAGGGCCTTCATTTGCATAGATCCAGAATTCTCGAGCCTCGGCGAAGTCCTGTCGAATTGAAGAGTGAGGAGCATGAATTTTAGAGAGGACAATGAGATCTCGATGAGCTATTCAGCATAAAGAGGAAGAGTTCGAGAGATCTGCATCCGTTCATCTATTTTCCTTAAGATCGCATCTAGCTGTGATTCTCAAGAAGAGTGATTATCTCGCTTTACTGAGATAGTTACTTCAATTTCTTAACTCCTTTGCGAGTCAACAAAATATATATCTTGATCTGATCGCTCAGTGATCCACGAATAAACCCCAGAACAGGCAAAGATCTTATGCAAACAATGGGTGATAAACGTCTGTATGTGTATTTTAAAGAGATTTGTAATCTTTTTATATTTATTTTTGATGAGTTCATTATAACGACTGAAGTTGTAATGAGTCCACTAATAAAAGAACCAACTTTCCACCAAAATTTGTTGGTGACCACAGTGGGAGCTAACAGCCTCGTTGCCGAGGCTGTCGTGTCACAGTCACTGGTTAAGATCCCATGGATGAAGAAATCGAATACGAGTTCAACCAGCAGAAGTTCGAGCCGTACGTCTCCTCCTCCTCCGCTAAATCTTCCTCTCCTTGCAAGCTCAAGATGACCACTTTCATGAAGAAGGTTAATTGTCCTTTAGATCTAAAAACTTAGGGAGATAATCTTCGACCAAATACTGTTAAAAACTCATCTACAATCTCCAAGGAAGTCAGATCAGATGCTCATGACAACTCTTCAAAGGTCACAGAGTTTCCCGTAGAAGGCACGCTGGTGCTGACGAAAAGGGCTCATCAGAGGCGCCACCAATATCTTACCCGATAATTCGTTAAGGCTTTAGAACAAGTGGATAGACTCTGCTACTAAGCAGATCTAGAGTTTAGAAGGCGCCAAGTGGCTAAACCATCATCATAGCAAGGATCGAGATCCTCCTCCCAACCGCCAACTAACAAATGGGTTCATTTCAAATGAACCCGTTCTACTCTCAAGGAGCATATCCAGAAGCGTTGCGCACTTCTTGCGCATGTCCGGATCCTTGTGCGAAAGACACAAGAATTGCAAAAGGACAAGTTGGTCAAAGAGCCACCAAGATCTAAGTAGGTTTGGGTGCCAAACCCCAAGACAACGCCTAAAACTTAAGGCGCCTCTACTTGACAAGAGACCCAAGTTGTGTCTCTCACTCAGTTCCACTTCTAAAGCTACTCCCCAGCCTTCATCATTTCAGATCCTTCTCCTCCTGCTCCCGCACCTCCGGTGAAGCCCTAAGACATTGTGGATCTCTCCAAATTCTGAATTCTATTGAAGGATCGCCTGGGTCCTCTAAACAATGATCGAAGCAAAACTCCTGTCAAAGAACACTTGGGTCCAGCGAACAAATCCTGAGTGACTCTTCAGACTGGGGTTCGTACACAACCTCTCAATAAGATTATTCTTGTAACCGCCCGCTTAGGGTGCGAGCAGAGAACCAGGATCCCGTTAGCGTTTCACCCTCAAAGGTGACTCCTGCCAATGCCAATAAAACATTACCTAATCAGAAGAAAATGCTTCAGACAGACGATAGTGTTATACCTAAAAGTATAGGTGAACAGCTGATAGTTTGCTCCGGCCACAATGCCGACGAGTTGTACTATCAGACTGGGTGTGAGTCTCTAAAGAGAAATATTCCAGAAACAGACTCTTACTATCCTTGTGAGAGATTAAACAGGTCAGTATTATTAGAATGTAGCTGCCCCAAGACCGTTCAACAGAGGGTCTCGATATTCGAAAGGATCTCTACTGAAGAGTCCAAACATAAGCCAAGGCACTTCTGTAAGAGAAGATCAGCCGATCAAGGCAGTGAACTATTAGAAGTCACCATTAACATGGTCAATAAGGGGATGTCAACTCAGCGTCCTAATCCTGATCCTTTCCCTGGAGCATCTCAGCGCCTTACTTGGCTACAGTCTGGGAGTATCAGACCTAGACTGAGTAGAGGACAATCTTCAGATGATGATATATCAGATACATGCTCCACAATTAGCTTTGATAACACCGTGTCTAGTACGAGGTGATCTCGAGAAGCATTCATGATCACTACTGAACAGATGCCCCAGCTCCTACAGGAAGCCTTGGCTTAGAGAAGAAGGATTTCAAAATCTAGATGGAGATGGCCATACAACGGGTCAAGGATTTGCATGATCTGCAGCTCTAAGAGTTGTCAAATCAGCATGGTAATCTAGTCGTCGCCACACTACCAATCAGATAGATAGCGACTCAGAAGTCGAGGGTAATATCAATGCTGATACCTCTCCTGATGATAAAAATGTTGAGGATAGCACCAACATTGAGGGTGGCCCCACCAACAATACCAACACTGGGGGTGGCCCTACCATTCCTCTTCAAAGTCGTCCGAAGAAAGATGCAGGCGAAGATCTGAAGATGAAAGACCTCAAAAGCAAGATCAAACGCTTTGATGTTTGCTCAAGAGGTAAAGAAGACCGCCATTCTGTATCCTTATCCGAGGGAGTGGTAATCAATTGTGTATCCGGCTAAGTTCAACCTAATTAACTTCACGTCGTTCGATAGAAGGGGTTCATCCAATCAACACTTGATTTACTTCAAATCCCACCTAAGGGTTATTTCTGGTAATGAACCTCTGATGATACGATCATTCGTGGGAGCATTCACGTGGCCACCTTCGACTGGTACCTCTATCTCAAGCCGGTAAGTATCAATAGTTGGGACGATATGGAGAGCATGTTTCTCACTAATTTCTTTGATGATGACACAGAGGTGCTAATCAGGACACTATTTGATGAGAAACAAAAAGATGGAGAATCAGTCGAGAACTTTATCAAGAGCTTTCGGAATAAGGTGATGAACTGTCAAGATCAAATCACAGAGGAATTCATCCTCTAAACATATCATAACAACATTTCCTTGGATGTCCTAGAAGCTATGGTCGTTGCACCATCTAAGACATGGAAAGAGTTGAAAGTACGTGGGGAGCAAGCTGAACACTTCCTCAAAAGGAAGAAAGCTGAAAGAGGTCAACCCACGACTAATGACCTAAAACAGAACTTCACCCCTCGTGGTAAAGGGAAGGCGTAGGCGAATGCGTTGGATGTAAATCAAACATTCAAATTACACCCCCAATAACAACCACAATAAGAAGCACCCAAGTAGCAATCGCCTCAACGGCAGCAACGACCTCCAAGGCAACAGAAGGCTTCTGAGCCAAAGTTCCCAAAGGAATACTCCTTTAAGGAAGACGAGGTCTCCGGTATCTTCAAATACTTGTTAAAAAACAACAAGATCAAACTACCTCCAATCACTGATCACGAGGAAGCAAAGAAGACTACAAATCCACGGTACTGCGCGTTCCATGGAGAAGTTCATCATCCCACCAAGACGTGCTGCGCTCTCAAGGACAAAATTCAAGCCTTGATTGACGTTAGGATTATCACTGCAAAGCAACCCAAGAAAAAGAAAGTGGGTGCAAAAGCAGTAAGCAATAGTTTCGGCTCTACGTGGTTTCAACCAGAACCTGTGACAAGGGTACGGATGAGGACAGTTAATGGGGATCCTCACGGACAACACCAAAAAGGACTAGTATCACACATGGCTCCTAACAATAAAATTCTTTGGGTTCA
Organism: Asparagus kiusianus; assembly: GCA_022839385.1. NCBI lineage: Eukaryota > Viridiplantae > Streptophyta > Magnoliopsida > Asparagales > Asparagaceae > Asparagus > Asparagus kiusianus. The sequence goes on along the minus strand of BQKN01000529.1, from coordinate 119,581 downwards.
TCCTGATCTACTTCAAGATGAGCAATGGATAGGATTCTCCTCCAAGAAGAAATCGAAGTCCAAAGGCAAAGGGAAATCTCGTCATGCCACTACAGCTGTTCCGAAGGAAATGATGAAGGAATTCCTACCTTCCCACCTTCTGATGATGAGCATGAAGCTTTTGCTACTAGTGAAGAACCAACCTTTGCCACTAGAAGTGGAAACAAATATCGGTTCGACTATTCTAAGGTGACCGATCATCTAGCTAAGCAAGGGGTGGTTACGACCACTCCCAATCCTTCTCAAGGAACTTCTCGATAGAAATCAACCACTAAACAAAAGGAGACGGTAGCCAAATAGAAAGATAAAGAGTCCCAGCATCAAGAGGTTCAAAACCCGAAGCAGTCTCGATTCAATCGTCCGATTAGAGGAGACAAACTGGGGAATTCGAACACTCCATACCGCTTTGATGTTATAGCCCAACTGGCTAACATCTCTATGAGGATAACTCTATACGAGTTATTGCGTCTGTCTAAAGACACAAGAGAGGCCCTGCAAGAAGTCCTGGATGATTCCAATGTATTCCTCACTCAGATCAAACCAATCCCTAAAGAACCAGAGTCGTCAGATCAACATTGTAACCTCACGGCCAAACAATTCTCGTGCATCACTTTCACCACTACGTGAGGATCATCATTGACGACTCTGGTTCATTATTCGTGATATTGTGACCATGGAACACCACCTAAATATCTAACCATGTGACCGGTTCGAACAAAGAGAACCTCCCACTAATGATAAACTGGTCCAGGTAAACATGGGCGATGAATCTAACCCGAAACCAATATTCGTAAGTGATAGCCTTCCACCAGATAAGAAAGAAGGGTTGATTGCTCTCATCAGAGAGAAAAATGTACTTTAATATGCTTTGGACTATACAAACATTGTAAACATATTTTATTAAGTCCATAAAAACATTATATAAGTTTTCAAAACTTGGTTTGAGAAAAATATCAAAATTAAAATGTTTTAATACACATGTATTTTATTGTTTTTGTATATTTCTGAGTTTTCAGAAATGGTAAGTGCAAATTGAAAAATTTCTTTTCCATCATATTCATTTTCATGTTTATAAACTTTTCCCAAAGTTCACATTTTTTAGAATTTATTTGCTATTTTTAAAAGAGGTTTGAAATTCGTTTTTACTATTCATAACAGGCTGAAAACCTGTTATCAGTTGACTGATGGTCTCTATAAGTCAACTGATGAACGCCTAGCATTGTCAAAACTATTTGTTTTTGCAACTAATAATCTATCTGTCGACTGATGAGACATCAGCCGACTGATGAGATCTTCAGCCAACCGATGAGCTGCTAGTTTGCCTGTAAGGATCAGCTCATCAGTCGACTGATGAACAGTATTAATCAACTGACGGCCCAACGGCTAGTTTTTCTAGCCTTTTGTATTTTTGTATTTTTGCTTGGTTTTTTTTGGTTTTTAGGCTTTGGTTTTTTATCCTATAAATACCCATTACTATTTCACTTCTAAATTATCTAAGTGGGTATTAACAAGAGTTTTAAAGGGTTTAAAAGTTTGTTTTTTAAGTTTTGGTGTTTGTTTACAAAGAGGAAGCTTACATTGTCAATTGAGGAATTCATCGTCAATCTTTCATCATACACTCTTTGTGTTTATAGAGAAGTTTCCCTAGCACAATTATCTAGCATTTTATTCTTGAATTTCGTATCTATTATATTGCTAGTTCTTTTTGAGTTAGATTTTATTTATATTCATTTTATCACACACATCCCTATTTGAGATTTTAGTATTTCATATATTATATATTGGGTTGTGGGATTGTGATATTGTGAGAGTTAGCTTACATTGAGTTCTCATCTATTGTAGATTACAAATCTCTTATTTGAGCCTTATTGTGAGTTACACATTGTATTATACTTGTATACAGAGAGAAGTGGTTGGTGAAAGATGGGGTCGATTTCAAGAGGAGTTGCATCAGTTGTAAAGCCTAGAGAGAGGTTGTAAATCTGAGCACTTGAGGAAGAGGACACGGGCTAGGCCAACACTTAGAGGGTGTAGAGTGTGTTTACTTCGTGTGTGTTGTAACGTTTGTCGGTGAGCATTAATAAACCGATTGTGAACATTTTGGGTGAACATAAAAAACCCGTCTTGATAGTGGATTCTCCCCGGGAGTGGGGAACGGAGACGTAGGTCGGAAGGATCGAACTCTATGATCATATTATTGTGTTTGGATTGCTCTTTGCGTCCACTATTTGTTTATATTATTTTTTTTATTTTGCCCTTTGCATATATATCCCTGCTTTAATTCAATTAAATATCTATCTTGCTAGGATATATTTGTTAATAAGTTTTAATTGACATAAAATTAGAATTAGATTAGCATTGATCCTATTCACCCCCCTCTAGGTTGCTAACAATTGGTATCAAATCTTGGTGCTTTTTGATTTAAGGTTTAACCGCCTTGAGTTGAAGATTCCTTTTTCTTATTTTTGTGCTAATCTAGTTTTGATTTTATTTGTTTCTTGCTTGCACATATCATAGACGTGACCGGTGCACCTAATCTTGGTTATGCTATTAACATTGCTCCTAAAATTAGTAATTTCCCCCATGCACAATAGTGTGTTAGATTTAAGCTTTTTGCTAGATCTAAAAATATTGATATTTAGAAAATTATTGATTATGCCTATATTATACCCACTACGGAGAAATCCAAGTGGAGTAATGTAGGCTGTCTAAAAATTACAATGGATAGCTGATTAAAACAAGTCCCTACGATGGAGGTCACCATCAAATGACTTTCAAATCACCGCAAACACAACCTCATTTCTGAGATGATTGATCTTGATGGCTGCAACAACAGCATGACTAATAGAGATGCTGATGAGCAGTGTAATGATTTTAGAAATAAAAGGTTGGACTTAGTTAGTGAGTTGCTTGGTAGAGAGTTGTGGGCAAATATTCGTCTAAAAGACACCATGGATGTTGATTCCCATCTAAGCTCCTACAACGGAAGCTATAATCAAATAGTTTTCGGGTCGATAAGCGAAGAAACTGCAAATGGAGGACTTTTCACAAAGATCGAGAAGAGTTACAATTCGACGACACTTCCGATAAATGATGGAAATTCTATTCAGCAGTCCTCACAATCTACAGTGAAGGTTACAATCTGACGACTTTCACACTCTACGACAGCTAAAGCGAGGATTACAGAACAACGGTCTTTGCAACGCATTATAGAAGAGGTCACAAGTCAACATACTTCTTCTGAAACGCGGAAGTCATCCCCGCGTCACATTATGGGAGTGCAGGCGACCCCCGCGTTTCCAAGTCACAAACCAACGTGAGCGACCCTCGCGTTCGGGGGAGTTCAACCCATACCGACCCCCGCGTCACCAAGCAGGCAACAAGCCAAACACGAGCAACCCTCGCGTTCATCAATGTTCAGCTCACACCCAACATCGCGTCTCAAGCCTAAGACACGAAGTTGGGTTCTGAACGCCAGATTGGGCGTTTGACTTGTTCAAACACTAGTCGAACGGTTCCAGAACCGTTTATCCCACGTTCTGAGGGATTTTCGCCCACGTAGGAGCGGATATAGGGGTCAGTTACAACCCCTTATCCCCCTATAAAACTCAACAAACTCAACAGAGTTAGGGGATCAGATTTTTGATAATCGGATCAGGAGGCTGGCTCTTTGAAAACTGAAGAGTGAGCAGGTTGGATTTGAGAGATCTAAACCGCACAGGTTGGAGATTTAGCAGCAACGAAATCCTTGGAGATAGGATTTTTGAATCAATCTCAGGAGATCAGATCCGAGAGTATTCTTCGACAACAGATACAGCTTGATCATTAACCGAATTTTCGGTTCTAACAACTCTATCTATAGAGTTTTAACTCGTTCAGAGTTCTTAAACTCATTAAAGAGTTACGTATAAAACTTCCTACAGAAGTTCATCGTTCCCACGAGATAAGAGACGGTCGGATCGTCAACGGAGAGCAAATTCGACGCAAGCAATCGAAGGAGGCATTCCATCGCTACCAAGAAGAACCCAGTTTTAAACAAAGGGGAAGAACCAATTTTGTTCTCCTCTCTTTTGTAATCAAGTTGTAATCGAGATCAAAGGAATCAATTCAAATTTTCTTTTATCTTCTTTATTGCAATTTTCCTACATACAAGTAATAATGACAATATATTGTTTGATATTTACAAGCCTTTGTTAAAATCTTTAATTGATGCCTTTGGCTTATCTTTTGCTAACAAACTTGATTCTTTTGATAATACTTACACCTTGTAGAAATTAATAGAAGCACATCAAGGGGACTTGGAGGCAATCCGACAAGATTTGGAGGATTCAGCCTCAAGTTCAAAAGGAGCTTCATCCTCATGCACACGACTACTAGGCGATAGCCCTAGTGAGGTATGCGAGTCTGATAATAATGATGATTTTACTTTTGATGAACCCACACATGAATATTAAAAATTATTGCATGACCATAAGAAATTGTAACATAATTTTAAAGAATTAAAAAGCAAGCATGTTCAATTGAGATCCGTTCATGAGTCCCTTGTATCTAAGTTTGACCTCATTGCAAATGAAAATATTAATCTTAAAGAATACAATGAGAAATTAAGACTGGATATTGCAAGTTTGACTCATGACAAACATAATGCCATGTTAGAAATAGAGGCTAATAAAAATAAATTGGATACTCTTGTTTGCTCTACTTCTTTTGATAATGCACGTATTTCAAATGATGTGTTGAATCAAATAAAGAAACATATATCATCCTTAGATTCAACATTAAACACATGCATTGTCAACAATGAAAAGCTTATGGACTTGTGTGCAAAGTCCCATAAAAATGTTTCCAAGAAACCTATTCACTATGCACATATATATAATAAAATTTACAAATGTACCATTTGCGTCCGAAAATGCCATATTGCTAAATTTTGTTATGATGCACAAAAATTCACTATGCCTAAAAATATTGATCATTATGATCCCATCAAGCTTCTTCATCTCATACACATGTACTTGCACATATTGTACATCATAAACATGCTCATGTGTACAAATATGATTATTATGGTCGTTTTCATCATTTAGCCAAGTATTGTTTTGATTTAAAAAGGAATTCACTTTTGCTAAATATTTCTAGAGAACCACATATGTTTAAGTGTAATGTTTGTGATAGATTTGGACATCTTACAAAATTTTGTCCAAAACTATCTCTAAAGAACCTCATTAGTTGTTACTATTTTTTTGGAATTTATTTGCTATTGTTAAAAGAGGTTTGAAATTTATTTTCACTATTAATAACAGGCTAAAAACTTGTTATCACTCGACGGACGAAAACACCAAGCATTGTCAAAATTATCTATTTTGCGACTGATAATCTATCATTCGACTGATGAGGTCTTCAGTCGACCGATGAACTGCTAGTTTGCCTGTAACGGTCAGCTCATCAGTCGACTGATGAACAGTTTCAGTCGACTGACGACCCAACGACTAGTTTTTCCAGTCTTTGGTATTTTTGTCTTTTTCCTGGGTTTTCTTGGTTTTTGGGCTTTGGTTTTTCATCCTATAAATACCCCTTACTGTTTTACTTCTAAAATTATCTAAGTGGGTTTTAACAAGAGTTTTAAAGGGTTTTAAAAGTTTGTTTTTCAAGTTTTCGTGTTTGTTTACAAAGTGGAAGCTTACATTATCGATTGGGGAATTCATCCTCAATCTTTCATCATCTACTCTTTGTATTTATAGAGAAGTTTCTCTAACTCAATTATCAAGTATTTTATTCTTAAATTTTATATCTATTTTATTGCTAGTTCTTTTTGAATTAGATTTTATTTATACTCATTTTATCACACACATCCTTATTTGAGCTTTTAGTATTTCATACATTATATATTGGATTGTGGGATTGTGATATTGTGAGAGTGAGCTTACATTGAGTTCTCATCTATTGTAGAGAACAAATCTTGTATTTGAACCTTATTGTGAGTTAAATATTGTATTACACTTTTACACCAAGAGGAGTGGTTGGTGAGAGACGGGGTCGATCCCAAGAGGAGTGGCGTCGGTTGTAAAGCCTAGAGAGAGGTTATAAATTCGAGCACTTTAGAAGGAGGACACAGGCTAGGCCAACACTTATTGGGTGTAGTGTGTGTTTACTTTGTGTGTGTTGTAACATTTGTTGGTGAGCGTTAAAAACTGATTGTGAATGTTTTGGGTGAACGTCAAAAACCGTCTTGATAGTGGATTTCCCCCGGGAGTGGGGAACGGAGACGTAGGTCGAAAGGACTGAACTCTATGATCATATTATTGTGTTTGGATTGCTCTTTGTGTCCACTATTTGTTTATATTGTTTCTTGTTTATTTTGCATTTTGCCTATATATCCTTGCTTTAATACAATCAAATATCTATCTTGCTAGGATATATTTGTTAATAAGTTTTAATTAGCATAAAATTGGAATTAGATTAGCATTGACCCTATTCACTCCCCCTCTAGGGTACTAACAACTGCTTCAAGCTTATCTGAGCCTTCTTCTTCGCCATGGAGCCCATACTGACTAGAGCAGTCTGATAGTGATAGGTAAGATCCCTGAACGTGTCATGCATGTTGGAAGAAGCTCTCTTCAACTGTTTCAGCTATCATTTTGTAGGAAAATAATCCTGATACGGGTAATCTCCCATCTAATCAACGAAAAAATATTAAAAATGAAAATGCGATAGATTTCAGTAGACTCGCAGTACCAAGGCTGAAACTACGAATCAATCTCAAATTAATTCTAATCTAATCCATTCATCCCAGTATAATCACCAAACATAATAAAAGTCATTTAATATCATTAAAAAATATTTTTCAAATTTTTTAGGGTTTTACATTCACCCTTCCTTAAAGAGAATTTTTTCCCTAAAATTTAGCAATTTATTATTATTCACAAGATATGGATCACACATGCAATATTTACACTTAATATCTAGAATGTAATACTCCCACTTAACCTCTAATTAAGTAGGACTAATACATCGGGTGATAAATCCAAACAAGTAACCCTCATGTATATACCATATGTTCCGAATGATTAGCCGTTAAATTTTAATACTCACATTTGTTGGCCTTCTTGTTTTGATGATGTTTAACAAATAATTTACTTCTAAGATTGTTTGTCTAGTGTTTGTGTTTTTGTATTTATTCTAGGCAAACAACAAGTTGGAGATTGGATGGAATATGCGCTACAACGATGATATCCAATGGAGGTTGGCAGAATAGTGGAGTGAAGCCTTGCAATTCAAAGTTAAAGATCAAGTTCAAGCTTCATCCGCGAGATTACCAAGTTGAGCTACAATGAAGATCAAGATCAAGCTTGGGTAATCTAGTTTAGATTCTATATTATGTGTGTTAGTACTTTAAGCTCAATAATATACACACACATTTTATTGGTTTCTTCGTATATATATATAGTTATATATATATACACAAGTTTTGATTTCTATGCATATATATAGTTTTATATATATACATACATAGTTTTGAGTTTTCATGTTTATAAATATGAAATCACATGTTTAATATTTACTATTGTGTTTTGGTATTTATTGCATAGAATATGCAATTTTGTGAAAATATTGTATTCTTAGTTTTTGGACTTAATAACAATCATATATATACTTTATTAAGTCTATATAATCATTATGCAAAGTTTCAAAACATGGTTTAGCCAAAATGTCAAAATTCACATGTTTACATTTTCGTGTTTTGGACTATTTTGCAAAATGATGATTTTTCACAAATGGGAAATGCTATTTGGAAAATTCTTTTTGTAACATGTTTGTTTTCATGTTTATATACATTTCCTAAAGTTTCATTATTTTTGGACTTCATTTGTTATTTTTAACATATTTTCAAAAGTCTCAAAAATCTGTTTTAAATCAGTTTTCTGCTGTGTCAGTCTTCGGTCGATCGCACCGGTCGACCGCTCATTTGATTTTTCGTCAGCATGCAGCAGAGAGTTGGTCGGTCGACCGATTCGGTCAACCGAGAGCTCCATCGGTCGACCGCAGGAATTTCCAGTCGACCGCCAATAGAGCCGTTGGTTCCTAACGGCTATTTCTGAGCTGATTTTTCTGGGGCTGTTTTGTCATTTGGTTTAGGGTTTTTGTTGAGATCTTGAGTGGATATAAATACCCCATTGCTGATCTCTTTTCAGGTGAATTAAAAAATGTTTTAAACAAGGGTTTAAGCTTGTTTTAGTTTGGTTTAAGTTTGTTTTGGGCTTGCTGTTACAAAGAGGAGTTTTACATCAGCTATTGAAGAGTTCATCTTCAACATTCATCATTCTCTCTTTGTATTTATAGAGAAGTTTCCTTAACTCAATTTCCTAGCATATCTACTATTGTATTTCATATCAATCTTATTGCTAGTTCTTATTGAGTTAAGTTTTTATCTATATCTCATTGTTACAACACCCACTTGAGCTTATTGTATTTGCATACATAGTATATTAGGGTTGTGATAGATTGTAACATTGAGTTGTGCTTAATTGAGTTCTCATCTATTGTAGAGAACAAGTTTATATTTGTTACATTGTGAGATTGTAAGGTTTTCGGTGAGCTAGAAAACCGAGTGTGTTGTGAAGTTTTCGGTGAACTAGAAAACCGAGTGTGAGGAGTGATGTTGATCGGTGAGCGTTGAAAACCGACACTGTGAGGTGTAAACATTATTCGGGTGAGCGTAGAAAACCCGGTTGTGATAGTGGATTTCTCCCCGGGAGTGGGGAGAGGAGACGTAGGACGGAAGGTCCGAACTCCGTGATCATTTGATTGTGTTTGAGTGTGGTTTGGTGTTCATTCATATTTATGTTCATATCATATATCATCATTGTGCATTGCTCATTTCTATATCATCCACTATCTTGTTTATATTGTTTACCCTTGTGTTAGTTTATATATCCTTGCATATGTATTTCATCATATAGGATATATCTCATTGTTTACATTGCTTATCCTAGCTCATATATATTGTTGTATTTCATACTTGCTAGGATAACTTGTTAAGTAATTTTAATTGGCATTTAATCGGATTAGATTAGCATAAGACCCTAATCACCCCCCCCTCTAGGGTCTAACAACATTCCAGCCTGAAGTGTAAATGCAGCTATATAGATAAGGTAAATACCAACAATATTGTGACTAGAGTTATACCTTCTCAAATAGATGTGGGTAGTCACGACACATATCTTTTTCGCTCTCCCAAGAAGCTTCCTCAATTCCCTTCCAGTTCCACTGCACCTAAGTTAATGGAATTACTTTATTCTGAAGTTCCTTGTCCTCCCAGGTAAGGATGCGGACTGGAGTCTCAACTATAGTCTAATCTGCCTAAAGCTCTAAATCTGGCACATCAAACACTCTCTAATGTTCCTTCTCTCATATGTGATTCTTGAGCATCGAGATATAAAAGACGTCACGTACACCCGATATCGACGTTGGAAGGTCTAGTCAGTACGAACGGCATAAACACAATCGCTAATCCTGAAGTGACCAATATATCTCGGTGCAGGTTTTCCCTGTCTACCAAACCATTTGATGCACTTCCTAGGTGAGACCTTCAACAGAACATAGTCTCCAACCTGGAATTCTAAGGGTCGTCATCTCTGATCTGCATAACTCTCTTGCCGACTCTGTGTTACAAGAATAAGCTTTTGAATCAATGCCACCTGATTTGTAGTCTGTCTAACCAGATCTGGCCTAAGCAGTAAGCTATCCTCCGACTCTATCCAACAAATCGAAGATCTACAGGGCCACCCATACAATGCCTCATAGGGAGCCACACCTATAGTCGATTGATAACTATTGTTGTAGGCAAACTCAATCAATGGTATATGATCTTTCCAACTGCCTTGGAAATCAATCACACATGCCCAATGCATGTCCTCTAATACTTGGTTGACTCTCTTAGTCTGACCTTGTGTTTGTGGGTGGAAAACACTGCTATAGTCTAACTGACTACCGAAAGAATTTTGGAATCTCTTCTAGAAATGGGATGTTAATATTGATCCACGATTTAATACAATCATCTCAGGAATTCCATGCAATCTCACAATATCCCAAATGAAGATCCTTGAATAAGTCTCTGCAGTATAGGTTGTCTTAACTGGCAAGAAGTGCGCCCCACTTCGTTAGTCGATCGATAATCACTCAAATGGAATCATTTACAATCCCACAACAAAATCCATCGAAATATCTGCCCACTTCCATTAAGGAATGTGTAATAGCTGTAGGGTACTAGCTGGTCTTTGATGTTCTGCCTTCACCTGCTGATAGGTAAAGCATTTAGAGATACACTCTGTAAAATCCTTATGCATGTCGTTCCACCAAAAGTTCCTCTTCGAATCCTTGTGCATCTTGGTCGTGCCTGGATGTACCGTATACCTGGTACGGTGTGCCTCATCAAACAGATCCTTTTTTGACTACAGAATAACTGACACTACTAACGGGTCCCTCATCTGAAGGCCTCCATCTAATTGAATGGTCTAATCTACCTTGGGCTCTTTGAAAATCTCCCCCTTTCGGGTTTGAATCCAAGAGACCTCCAATTGTGCACTGATCACTCTATCAATCCACGATGGCTATACTGCTAACGCTCCCAAAAATGTACTACATTCACCAACCTCTGGTCTAAAATCAAACTTACTGAGGGTAAGAAGGTCTCGATACAATGAGCATCTCAAAGCTACAAGTTTGTGATGACGCTTCCTACTCAAAGCATATGCTGCGACGTTCTCCTTCCCCAGATGATACTAAAGTGCGAACTAGTAGTTTTTAATGAACTCAACCCATCGTCTCTATTGCTGGTTGAGTTCCTTATAAGAAAAGATATATTTTAGGCTCTGGTGATCGATAAACAACTCAAACTAAAGCCCATAAAAATAATGCCTCCACGCTTTAATTGCAAAGACCACTGCTGCCAACTCCAAGTCATGAGTGAGGTAGTTCTACTCGTGAGTCCTCAATTGCTATGAGATATAAGGAACCTCTCTCTGAGTTTGCATCACAATGCCTCCTAGTCCTGATAATGATGCATCTGTGTAGACAACAAAATTCTTATCACTGCTCAGAATAATCAACACTGGTGCGGTAATCAACTTGGTCTTTAAAATCTCAAAGGCATTCTACCACTCTGGCCCCTAAACAAACTAAAAACCCTTCTTTGTAAGGGGTGTTAGTGGTGTAGTAATCTTAGTAAAATCCTAGGTAAATTTCCTGTATTAACCAGCAAGCTCTCAAAAGCTACGAATCTCTGTAACTATCTTCGGCGGCTCCTAATCAAGAACTGCCTCAACCTTAGATAGATAAACTATAATGCCCTCTTTGGTAATAACATGACCCAAGAATCTGACCTCTATAAGCCAAAGCTCATATTTGCTAAACTTTGCATACAACTGGTGCTCTCGCAAAGTCTGTAATGCTAAATAAAGATGTTGCTCATGCTCAGCCTTTGACCTCGAGTAGATGAGGATGTCACTAATGAAAACAATTACAAACTAGTCCAAAGGTGGATAGAAAACCTAGTTCATCAAATTTATGAATACTGCTAGTGCATTAGTTAGCCCAAATGGCATGACAAGAAATTTAAAAGACCCATACTGAGTCAAAAATATGTTATTAGGAATATCCATCTCTTGTACATGCAACTGGTGATAACCAGATCAAAGATTAATCTTCGAGAAATACTATGCTCTCTATAACTAGTTGAATAATTCATCAATCCTCGGCAATGGATACCTATTTCAGATGGTGACCTTATTCAATTCACGATAATCGATACACAAACAGAGGTTGCCATCCTTCTTCTTCACAAAAGGACTGGTGCTCCTCAGAGAGAATGACTCCAGCGAGTAACTCCATGGGCTCTGAGCTCCTCCAATTGAATCTGTAACTCCCTCATCTAACTATGTGTTATACGATATAGGGTGCACGGGATATCGGTACGGTGCCTGGATGAAACTCTATGCAAAACTCTACTTCTCTCACTGGAGGCAATCCAGGTATGTCCTGGAAGACATCCTGATAATTTGATTCTACTCTGGTCTCGCACAAAATTGTACTCAATAATGGTAAACTATATTGAGTCTTCGTCAACCTGCGGCTCTCCGAATTCCTGACCTGCTACCTGGAAAAAATGAAAACAACGAGCGTCAGAGCGTCAGCAAGAACATCTCCCTCTACCCCTAGGGGGAAAAGGTAACTTCTATATAATACTACACATAGTATAAGTATATATATCATCTATCATGTACCAAGAAGAGTTAAGATTTAGAAATTCACAACACGAGATAAGTACGTGGAGGGAATAATTCAAACAAGGAAACCCATGTATATATCATGTATCTAAAATTGTAAATAGCTAAATATCAACTCCAAACCTAAAGAACAAGTAATAAAGAAATACATCATCAACAACTCATCCTTGTCATATCGTACATGTCATGTCACAGTATCTCACACTACTCTCGGGTAAGTGGCACGGGAGCAAATACATAATTTTGTGTAATCCTTATCAAAGATATAGATTGTCGTAAAGTTTACCTCAATAATGGACTACATCCATAAACGGTACCCACCTAAGACTCAGGTGGTTAAATATTCCATAGTGTTGTCGCTCGCAAAATTTTGCGGCTCATCACATCATCATGCAGGACGGACTACCCACTAGGGCATCCCATAGAGTATAGGCACATCGGCCTCATCGCATTATCAAGCGGGTCGGACTACCCACTTGGGCAACCTACTAGTACGGTGCTTCGGTCTCATCACGTCATCATGCGGAATGGACTATCTTCTCGAGCATCCTACGGGTACGGTGCACCGGCCTCATCATGTGAAACTACCATGCACCCACACTATACAAAACACATTTCACCATCACAATAATATCTCTCTAGTGGAATCAAACAAAAACAAGTGTAGGTACAAGTAGATAAAATAAAGGTAACAATGCAATGAATATTATAAAGGAAAGAGATATCCAAATAAACATAATCATTTTCTAACTGAATGAAAGAGAGTATAAATGATAGACTAAAACAAATTTGAAATATCTCAATACATAGAGTCAAATGAAAACAATGCTACACTGAGCCTTCCAAAATGAAATACATCTCTAATGTCTGAAATTAGACAATAACTACTATGGAGTATTAATAACTACTAATAATATATGATGGTGAACTAAACACCATCTCCATCAACCTGTGACTCTCCGGATGCCTGGCTCACTACCTAAAAAGAGGGGAAACAACGAACGTCAAAGCGCTAGAGAGATCATCTCCACTGCCCCCAGGGGGAAGGGGGTTCAGAGTATAAAAATACAAGTTAATACGTATAGATATATAATTTATCTATCCTAAACTAAGAGAAAATTGATATTTAGAAATCCACAACATGAGAATAGGTATGTCGAATGAAATAATCCACCAACAAGATATCCCTCATGTATATAGCTTGTATCTTAAATTGTGAATCACTAAGTACCAACTTCAAAATCCTATGAATAAAAGAGTAAATTAAAGCAATACAATTCCAAACCTCATCCAATACAAGTCATGTACAAATATCTCACGCTACCCTTGGGTAGGTGGTGCAATTACAAGAATAAACATCCGATAAAATGAAGCTCACATAGAATATGTCATGTATGACAACCTCAGTCATATACCCTACTACTCTCGGGTAAATAACAAGGGAGCATGAATACAATCTATGTAATTCTCTATCAAAAACTAATAATGCTGAGTAAGGCGCTCACAATATCTTGTGTCATCACCTACCTTACTCAATCGCCCTATGAAAATAAGCATATCACCCTATTCCGAAAAACAATAATGCACAATGGAGTGTAGTCTACCGCGGTCTCATTATAGTATATCAACTAGCCACCATGAGTGTAGTCTACTGTGGTCTCATTATAGTATATCGAAGGACCCCATTTGCTCAAAGGGTCCAATCTACCTTGGGTTCTTTAGAAATCTCCTTCTTGTGAGTTTGAATCCAAGAGTCCTCTAATTGAGCGTTGATCATTCTATCAATCGAAGATGGATCTACGGCTAACGCTCCTTAAAATACACTGCATTCATTGAACTCTAACCTAAAATCAAACTGGCTGAGCGTATGAAGGTCTCGATACAATGAACATCTCAATGCTACAATCCTATGGTGATGCTTCCTACACAAAGCATCATCTATGTCGTTTGCCTTCCTCGTATGATACTGAAGCACGAACTCATCATCCTTAATGAACTCGAGCCATTGCCACTCCCCTTGGTTGAGTTCCTTCTGAGAGAAAAGATACTTCTACTCTGATGCTCTATAAATAGTTTAAACTGAACTACATAAAGATAATGACTCCATGTCTTCAGTGTGAAGACTACTATTGCCAACTCCAAATTATGTGTGGGATAATTCTTCTTATGAGTCCTCAACTATCGTGAAATGTACACAACTACTCTTTGAGTTTGCATCAAAGTGCCTCCTAGTCCCGACAAAGATGCATTGTAGGTGTAAATTTCTGATTTTCCCGGGAAAGGGGAGGATTTTATTTGTATTGATAAGAAAGCTTATTACAAACTAAATCAATCTGAATTACAACAGAAGCAGAGGGAATGCCCTCTTTGTTTAGTGTGGGGACTTTGAGGTAGCTACAGGATGCTTCGCTCGGTGCTTGCGCCGAGTCTGCTTCCCTTGGACGGTTTGACCGAGGTTGTTGGAGAGCTTCAGTACTCAGTAGAAGCTCTGGGTGAAGGAGTTCGAATCCTCTAGTTCGCCGGCGATCGGAGCTCGGAACGAGGAGACGGTGCTGCGGTGCAGGAGTGTGCAAAGAGCTCTTCGTCGATCCTCTTCCTTTGATCCGCCTTTAGTTGATCGGTTGATCTGTTGATCTCCTGATCGATGATGATCTCCTGATCTTCTTTTTTTTCGATCTTCTCTAAGGTTGCTGTAGGAAGCTCTTAAATGGGAGAGAGATAGTTTGGCTGCTCCTTGAATTATGGGATGTGACCATACACTGTTCAAAGACATCCTATTGTCCCCTGTACAACAAACGGTTGTTTGGGGCTACATGTTGTGTCACGTCGTGTAGGAGTGGGAAGGCCCCTCCTCGTACCCGTGACAACGGTTGCCAGACACTCGAGTGGATCTGGACATCTCGTCGAGCGCCGGTGGCTCTCCCCTTTCGCTTGGGGCGCGGTACGCTGCATTTATGTGGACGCAGATGGCTCTGGCAACTGTTCGTTCACTTGTGCGGCGAAGCACCGAGTGACCGTCCGGCGGTCCTGGGGCGTTGTGCCCTCTCTCCTCTCCTCCAGTGTCTTGGCAGAAGTTGGAGAACGGACGTTGCGTGTCTGAGCGAGCTCCAGAAGGCTTACGGCGCGTCGACGGCTTCGGCCCTCCATTCTGATGGGTGAGGTGACCTGCATTTATGAGTATGCAGGCCGGTCCGGCGCCTGTCTCATTCGCTTGAATTGCGGGCAGACGTCGGACGGACTTGGGCCACTGTTCCCCCTTCCTGTCGCATCGTGGGAAGCAGGGAAGGCTTGTCCCTGGAAACCCGACTTTCGGCTTACGTAGGCAGACGTGGCTCCCTGCAAGTGGCTTCGGCACACGAGGGCAGATTTGAGTACCTCCCTTGCGGGCAGATTTAATTAGTGAAGGCGGATTCGCCTTGCTGGCGGATCCATGCGATTTGGCGTATGCGGCCAATGTGGGGGTGTTCGTGTGCCAGCGAATCCGCTTAGTGGCCTAAGAGAGGGCGGTCCTGTTCTGTGGGCGAACTCGTTCGCTAATCCGCCGCGGTAATTTTTACCGTCTACAAGACCCCCTTTAAAGTTTTCAGACCAAAACCGACTTACGTGTGGTCTGGAATACTTTGAATAAAGACGTTTTGGACCAGGTGCATTAGGATTTTTAGCAAACCCTCAGCTATCAACGGGTTTGATCTGCCTTTACCGATTATCGTTTGAATCGGGCTAGCCATACTATTCCCCTCAGTATGATGAGTTATCGAGTAGTTTCTCTTAGACTTAGTGCTAAGATTTCTACTCTGACCCTTAGTCGCCTGGGGCGTGGGTCTAAACGAAATCACTTCGCTAGTTTCTAGATTTTGGGCAAATCACCTGTTTCTCAAAGGTGTGTGAGTCGTGCAGGCGAAATTAGGACTTGATGGCGAAGTTTTGAAAGACCTGCGGATTTCATTCAAGTTTTCGCCGTCGAGACCCCTTCCTTGGGCGAAATTAGGCCTGATGTGAGTAGGCCACGTGCTCACCTGCGGGGCTTCGTGCCTTTCCAGCTAAGGCAGTGTGGCCTTGTCACGATTTGACAGTTCGACTCCGCTCAATGCGCCTCGTTCTGATCATGGCCGTGGTTTTCGAATTCAACCGTTGGATGCAACCGTCGATGAGGGTGATCTGGGCCGTCTAATTCGATCGTGGCCACGTTTCCCGTTTGTGATGGATTCGCCCTTCGAGGGCAATCGTGGCCACGTGGACAACTTCCCTTTTTAAACCCGCTGTTTTCCTCCTTTGGGATTCACCGTGCTCTTGAATCTTGAAAGGAACTTCTAAGACAAGAATTCCCGCCCCCTCTTTCAATGGCTCCAAAACCTAGGAGGCGCAAAGTGAGAGGTGCAGGCCCCGGAGGTTACTCCGATTGTCTCTCCGCCTGCATGCCCGCCAGTGCTCCGGAGTCGCGCTCAGGTACGCCGATGGGTTTGTTGGACGACCTCGCGTAGGCCCTAGGCGTTGGATTTGGGGAGGATGAGCGTTGCTCATTGTCTTGGAATTCTGCCGCTTTTCGGCAGTTTCCCCCAATTTGGGGCAAAGTTAGCCCTATTTGCCCTTAGGGGGGAGGGAGGCGAACTTTTTTTTTTTTGATAGGCGATTTCGTCTGTCTCTGTTTGATGGGCGATTTTGCCCTTTCGGGTTTTGTCTTAATTGATTTTCCTTTCTTGCAGCGACTTTTTCCGATGAGGCCTTCCCGGAAGGCGTGTCCATTGGCCACGCCGGTGGGACGGACTACACGGTGCCCCCTCGATTTCCCTCTCTGGCTTCGGTACCTGTGTTCACCGCCGACAAACCAAATGGCTTGATAAAGAGGGTCACGGACGGTCACCACCTGATACTGCGCGAGTTGACGACCGACGCGGCATTGACAGATGATGCCAGGGCAGAGCTGCCGAAACCTCAGTTTTTGTTCGGCGATGCCACGACTGACCCCTCTGCCCTGTTGCTCAAGGAGAGCATGTGGTTCCACACGGTAGAAGGGACTCACTACTACCTCCCCAGCATGTCGAGGGGGTTCTCGATCGTTGAGCTGCGATCCCTCGCGGTTCCCCAGACGATGAACTGGGAGCTGACCCCAACTCAAGACGGGGTCACTTGTGGCATTTTCACGGGCTCTACCGCTGGATATGGAGTGGATGGCTCATGTAAACGCGTGACGGGCCTGCGTCCTGGCTTACTGTCCGCTGAACTGCCCGTGGGGGAGTCGATATCAGCGGCGGAGACCTTCCGTCATCGCTTCTTCCGAGTCGGAGGGAGCTTCCCCCCGAAGGATTTCAGAGCTCCAGGGTGGGTCTATTCTGCACCCGGCAGCGACACTTGGTGGTCCAAGATCACTGACCGTGTTCTGGCTGAGAATGCCGATCTCAAGAACACGGAGCTGTACGCGGCCATCGAAGCCACGCGACATGGCTTGCGGATCAACGCTTCTCAGTTCCACAGCATTCTGGAGCTGTACTGTGCAGAAAGCGGCACATTCTTCACCCCCAACGGTGAGCTTGGCATCACCCCTCACGAGATGCATGACGTGTCGGGTCTGCCCCTGGGAGACTTTCCTTACGAGGAGTACGTCCCCGATCAAGCTAAGATCGATCAGCTGTTAAGCCATTCGCCCTCGGCGGTTGAAACTTTGTAGGAGTTACTCTGCCACTACCACATCTGCCTCAGCACCTTGGGGGCAGCAGATCATAAAGGGAAGAAGAAGGGGATCAGCCATAAGAACTGGGCTGATTATCTGTTCCCAGGGAACGACGTCAAGGGGCAGCCTGCCCTCCCGTTAGGTGTATGCGACCAGTCCGAAGTGGAGGCGAGGATACCCGAAGAAGGGGGCACCGTAACTCTCGACCGTGACGAGGGCAGATTTAAATCTGGTACGGTCCTTTACTCGTTCCACCATCAGGCGAAGTCCCCCATATCTGGGAAGGCGCTGTTCGCGGGGTTCCTCATGTTATGGTTAAAGAGGTGCGTAATCCCCACTCACTCCTTCGAGGCTCTTCCCGTCGAGGTCGTGTATCCGGCGGTTTGCTTGGCTCATGGAAAGTCTTATTCCCTGGTATCGGCGACGATAGCGTGCATCCATCGGGGGCTCCGCACCCTGACGTCTCAATTCTGCCGCGTGTCGACTGTCGATGAGGGAGAAGGAGAGGTTATCAGGACTCCCAACCCCAGGGTGGGGCTGCCGTATACCTATCTGATGGCGTGGTTCGTATACCACTGTGAGTGCTTGATGAGTGCTCCAGCGGCGCTCCAAGGCGACAAGTTTGTCCCCTTCGTCCAGCGCTTGGAGAGGTGCTCCTGGAAGTGCAAGGACATCCCTGACGCAAGGAAGATGCTCTCCCACTTTGGGAATTACAATTTTCACCGTTCCTTTCCTTATTTCAGCGGGGGCGGATACGGAGAATCTCTCGGGGATGCGCCGACGGCGGACCACTACACAGTCCTCTCTCGCGGTGCCTTTCGCTGGTTGGCGAACATCCGGCCGGGATATCATGTTCTAAAAACGGGCTCAACGTGCTATCTTGAGCCATATCTCCCCTGCAGGTTCGCCCGCCAGTTTGGGTACGACCAATTGTATGTGGGCAACGTCAATCCCCAACTGCGGTTTGAAGGAGGGCTGGTGGATGGAGCTCGGGGATGGTTCTGGACCCATGCTGGCGGCACCGATGCTCGCTTTGAGTTACCCTCGAAGGATCGTGACTTGCACCATACGCTCTCATACTGTCGGTGGTATCGGGGTGCCAGTGCCAATCCTGTTGACTTTCGGTTCCAGAGCTCGTGTCTGGCGGAGCACGGGCATCGTCCAAGAGGAGTTGCTCGTCCCTCGAGGCGGAGGGGCCGTGCAACAGCTAGGGAGCTGCTCATGGAGGGCCCTGCAGGAGATTCTGAGGGTGAGGGCGCGGGCACAGACGAATCCGAGGCGCCCGAACCACGAGCTGCTCCTCCCAGTCTCCCTCTAGATTCTCAAGGCGAGTGGAGGGAGCCTGTTGAGTTAACCCGGGCGAGCAAGCGTCTGGAGCAAGCCCGAAGTGTGATTGCTGGGCGTATGGGGGTGCCTCTCCTATCTCTGAGTAGTTCACTGTTCTCGAAGCGGCAGAGAGCTCTAGAGCAGAAGTGGCCAAGAGGGCCCGTGGTGAGGAGACTATGGTGACCACCCGAGCGGCGGCTGGTCGGGCTGGTACTGTCTCTGGGGCGGAAGTGGCTCAACCAGCCCCTTCTGCCGCGCCGCAGGCGGTTCCAGCGATTTCAAAGGACATGCCTCCTTCATCCGAAGTGGAGTCACAGGCGGGGGTCTCGACGACTCCTGCACCTGCACCAAGAGGTAATCTTTCGGCACAATGCTCTTGTGTAAGGAGTCAGGTTCGTATTTTCTAACTACTCATATTGAATTCATGCAGGTGCAGCCGAGAAAGTAATCCCCATCCCTTCTGATGAAGAGGAGGGGAATGGAGATGAAAGAGAACCAGGGGGTTCAGGTAAGCATGAGTTTCATTGCTGCTGACCCTCCTAGGCCACGGGGGTACTAATCGTTATCATTTTCCTTGTATCCGCAGTTGGCCCCTCCCATGAAAGTGCTAGCAAGGAGGATCCTCCCTCTTGGGAGGGTCATTCTGGCGAATCCGAGACGGACGACAACGCCTTCATTCACGAGGCGCTATCAAGTGAAGAGGAGGTGGTAGTCCCTATGGATCGATAAGGGGGAACCCCTACCTTCGAGGGGACACCGGTCAGGGGTGAGCGCTCAGTGCGAGAGTCTCCTGCTCAAGGGGGAACTCCCGTTGGGCTGATGGTCACTTCCTCACTGGCAGTGACCTGTGACTCTGCCACTGCCATTCTGGCGGCGCCAGCGGTTGTTCCGGTTCTGGCAGCGCCAATCGCTGCTTCTACGGTCGTGACCACCGGTACTCCGATCGTGGCTTCATCCTCTGTCGAAGATGCCTCTCTCTCCCCTATGGAATGCTGGCGAAAGAGGCAGGTGGCGCGAGCTGTGGCCAATTTCGAAGACACTCTGGCCCACTGCACTCGGCAGGTCTTGGAGGGGAATTGTCCCTTCGAGGAATTCAAGGAAGTTCTCAAGGACGACGCGTCCTTCTTGCGTAAGAGGCTCGGCGCCGCTGCGGCGAGACCCTACTTTTAGCGCCTGAACGGAGTGGAAGTGGCGGTTCAACAGCTGCTCACTCTTCGTGCGGAGAGTTCCAATCTCTTTGATCTCGCCTCTCGCGAAGTTCGAGTAACTATGGCAGATCGGGATCGCCGCCTGGATGAGAATCTGACGCTGGAGTTAAAGTTATCAGCGGAGCTGGAGCAGGCCAAAGCCGAGGATGCACGGGTGGGTCGCGAGCAAGAGACGGTTGATAGCCGGTTCTCCCGACTTTCTTTTGAAGTGGAGAAGCTGAAACAGGTCATAGCTAACGCGCAGGCTTCTCTGGCTGTTCAAGGGAAGGCCCTCGATCAGGTGGTAAAGGAGTTGGAGGGTGTTGAGTCCCGCCGACAATTGACCACTGACTCTGTTGGGGAGAAGGATCGAGCTCTCAAGGATGTCAAGGTGGCCATTCAAGACTTGATCTCGTGCACGGAGGAAGAGGTTCGCCGAGAGGTCTTGAGGAGACTTGAGCTCTGCCATGCTGAAAAAGTTCGTGAGGCGGAACTGCGGTTGAAATCCTTGTAATTCGCCTTTAATTTTTTCGTTGTAATAGGACTTCTTTTTCATGAATGAAATTATCCTTTTGCTTCTGGCGATCACAGCTTGTGCGCATACTATATTTAGTATAGATATTTTAGTGCACTAGTTGATGTCAAGTTGAGGGAAATTTCCCTTGGCGGATTTCAGTCACAGACCTACTTCGCTTGCAGGCGAATTTCATTTGGTGATGAATTCGCCGTTTCTCTGTTAACGGCGATTCCAGGTACAGGTGGGCTCCACTTTTAGCGGGTCGTGTGTCCGCCCACGTGCACGTCAGTTACAGGGACGTGGGTGCGCCGTTTTGCCTTAATTGCGGTACGATAGGTCTTTTCGTCCTTCACGCCCGATCTGGGCCGTTGATTAGAGATCATGCCCCAAAACTGCCGAATCTCAACCCTTCATATAGGATGCGGGATATTTGGCTTCTTCCTCAACTGTTCGGGACTGAAGGGTCCAATCAAACCGCATATAACCGCCTAGGGTCGGGGTATTTTAGTACCTTTTCCCCTCGTCAAGATAAACCAAGGCTTTCTCATCGTTCCTCTCAGAAGAGATCCTAATCACCTTGTGTTTCCCAGATGGCACCGAAGACGAAGAGGGTTACTTCCAAGAAGAGGAAGGAGGCATCTTCTTCGGGCGCGGCAGGAGCAGCCGCTGCCGAAGGTATGTTCCCAGTTCAAACCCTATTTAGACATGGATAGGTATCTCTTGCTTAGATCCCTCCTTCATGCCCTCACTGTGCTTCTCAGCCTACGATAATGCACCGCTTCCTGAGGAGCACGAGGCGGAACCCATCTTGATATCCGACGATGAGCCCGAGAGCCCGGAGGCTCCTCCTGCCCAGGGTTCTGCTCCGCAACCAGGAATGGAACCTTGTCTCGAGGTTCCCCCAATTGCGACGCTCGCCCCTGGTCAAAAGCCTACTCCCCCTGGTTCCTTGTCCTGGCAGGCCCGCGTCGAGGAGTTTGAAAATGCCGTGAGACAGGTAATTTCTCTTGTCGATCTTGGCATGGGTAGTTTTGACAGTTTCAGGCAATCTCTCCTGGATCGTGCGGTAGACTTTCGACGATCGGGTGAGAATCATCTTTTCACCCGTTGTATGCGAGAACTACGTCTTCTGGAGTCGCGCATGATAGGGCTAGAAGCATTGCTGCGGGAAGGCCCGGAAGTTTATATGGAGTCTTGCCTGGCTTTCATCAAGCGTAGGGAGGCTCAGGAACAGGAGATCCATTCCAAGGAGATCGCTGATTCGGAGTACATTGCCCGTTTCTGGGCGGATCAACATCGCTCGCTGGAGGAGGAAGTTATCGACGTCAATCGCACGATAGCTCGTCTACGAGCCGAATTGGAAGGTGCGGAGGCGAAGCTGGCAGGGCTCCAAACTGATGTCGCCATTGTCCGCGAGAAAGCTGAAGCGGCAACTCAACGCTTCCTGGTTTTGCGGGAGAAAGACACTGCCGCTAAGTCGAACTCTGAGGAGCGGATTAGGAAAGCGGCCGAGGACAAGGCTCGAGAGGACCACGCAAGACGGGTAGCATTGGCTAAGGAAGAGATTTCCACTTTCAGTGTGTTTGATTGAGATCCCTACCATGTATTCATGCTTAAGACACTTTGTTTATTTGTCTCGCTTTTGAAACTATGCCCTGACTCGTGAAGTCATGACTTTGTTCAGATGTATTATCTTAAACACTGGGTGCATGTTTTGCTTCTTCGAACGTAATATTATGACTTTCGCGATTTGCAAAAAACATAACTTTGTTCAAATGTACTGTCTAGAAGCATTTGATGCAGTTTGTGTTCTTCCTCGTCGTGTTCCTTTTGGATATAACCCCTTTCATATTTCTTTGGCATGGCCATCAGCGGTTTCAGGTTGCATCCCTTTGGGCAAAGACCCCACTCGAGTGCGAGTTGGCCCAAAGGATGGCGAATTCGCTGGGAAAGTCGTACTAAACCGTCTGCAACCTTGCTGAAGGTTAATTCCGACTGTCGGCGAATTTGAATCGTAGGCGAATCTCCAATGTTGGCGAGTTCATACTACAGGCGAAATTTGGATGGTGGCGAGTCCGTCTAAACGTCGATGATCCAATTGAAGGCGAAATTCGAGCCACGTGTCGGTCGGTGGGCCCAAGTGCTTGCCAGCCAAGACTCTACAGGAGCATTAATGCCCATTTATTAGTGAAGCGACTGAACGTTTCGCCTCTGGCCCAATCCGATCGGTCGGTTTGGTGTCTCGAGATTAGCCTTTATTGGCGTTGAGTTCGAAGCGTCGCAGGGCGCTCGGGCTGCTTGATGGTTTGGGGCAATGAATCTCAGCCGTTGGATTTCTTGGTATATATTTCCGCGCTCGCCCTCCTTTGGCAGAGTCCTAACTGCTTCGAGCGAAATCTGCCAGAAAAGAAAAGAAAACTTCTTTCCTCCATGGCTTCCTCTTCCGATCACAGCGATGCCGAAGGTGTCGGCTCTTCCGCCACCGTCGTGGACGTCGGCGCCCCGTCCGCTGCCCCTGCGAACCCGGTCCAGGAATATCCTATTCCGGACCCCGTGGCTCACCCCGCTTTCGTGCCGCTCCATGAGTTGGTGGAGTTGGTGCACGGGATTGCCCTCTCTGTCAGCGTGGGCGGTGAGCGATACTACGATTCGCTCCCCCTCGTAGAGGCGTGTTTGGAGGCGGTCCGCCGTGCAGGCGATGCCTCGCTCACACAGCGATGTGAGTGAGAACTCGAGTACGTGGAGGGGTGGATGTACCACCTCAAGGAATTGGCTCATGAGGACCTTTCCGACGAGCCACCGCCTCTCCCACTGCACCTCCTGCTAGAGCGTAACGAGTGGGCGAAGCGGATCCAGGCGAAGGAGGCTGAGCTTAGACGCCTGAGAAAGCGGCACCAAACGGTATTGGACCGGATGGACGCTTATCTGGACAGAGCCTTCTTTGAGGATGCCGGCTCTCTCTACGGCGAGGCGAAGCTGCAGGAGCGTTCGCGCGAGGCAGGGAAGCTCGGCGAGGCCTCCAGGGAGGTGGAGAGGGTGCTGGAGCTCCTTCGCCAGGAGGAAGAGGAACGCAAGGCGTACCTAGCCAGGCGGCAGCAGGAACGAAAGGAGAAGGCGATGACCCATCGTGCGGCGGAGCGGGCTGCGCTCAAAGCTAAGATCGGCTCCTTTAGCCTTCTGAAATTCCTGTAGCAGCTGCGCCACCTAGGTACCCTTTTTTTGTTTCGTCACCTTAGTTGGTGCTTCAAGCACCACAACTTGAAAAGACTTATGCGTGTAAACTTCGGCCCGTAATGGCCTTAAGCTTTTGCTTATTTTTGTTTCATACGCACAGTTTTCTGCCTTTTCTTTTTGTTTGTGCTGTTTTGGCATTTGAGTTGGACTTGGTGAGCACTTGACTGTCTGTTCTGAACTTAGTCGTTTTGGACCCTTGTTCTGCTCTCGGTTGCTCACAACGTGGGATCGGGTTTACTCCAATTTTCGCGTTGTAGCTCCAGTGGGGTCAAGGGAGTAACACTCGGCTTGCAGCAGAGAACAGTCGTTCGCTCCTGCGGCCGACCGAAGAACTCAACTTCAACTTGCCATTCGGCAAGCTGTCGCTTGAGGAATCGGCAGAGATGTCATTTGCAGACCTGCTCTTGACAGTCGTCGTCGTCTGAATAGGCGGCGACAGATGATAATCGAATCGTCAGGGATGTAGGAATGTGACGTTCGATTGTTGTAGGGGCCCTCGCGTGGTAGGCCGCTACCCATCAGTCATCCTAAGGGAACATTAGGATAGCTGGAATAGGCCAAATAGTTCAGGGACGTAGGAGTGTGACTATTGACAGGAGTAATAACACGTCGCGTGGTAGGCTATTACTTAGGCTACGTTATTCGTCGGAATAACGGCGCCAATCATCAGAGGTGATCATTAACCTGATGGGGTTTTGTCACGATTGGAGCGACTGTGGGGGACCTACCATTCTTCTGAAGAGGATTGGTGAGTTGATTTGGTTTGTCGCGATATGAACGACTTTGGTGGATTCGCCATCTCGTTGGAGAGGATAGGCGAAATGAATTGGTTTGTCGTGATATGAACGACTTTAGTGGATCCGCCATCCCATTGGTGAGGATAGGCGAATTGAATTGGTTTGTCGTGATATGAACGACTTTAGTGGATCCGCCATCCCATTAGTGAGGATAGGCGAATTGAATTCCGCCAGAGACTTTCGCCATAACGGGTAGAGTAGGGACAATTTAGCCTCGTATACCAGTTGGAGGGTTTGGGAACCAGTTTATACTCATGTACTTATGGGAGTTTGTGAAGAAGAACTAAGGGTAGTACTTCTTCAAGTATTTTCCGTTGATAGGCATCATGATCTTATCGCCGTTTGGCTTGATAAGGCGGTAAGCTCCATTCGAATAGACTGTTTCTATTACGAACGGACCCTCCCATTTGGACTGGAATTTACCTTTCTTCTTGGAGGTGAGAATCATTGGTCGGCGAACAGCCAGCACCAGCTCTCCTTCTTTGAAGGCTCGGCGCCTGACTTTCTTGTCGAAAGCCTTAGCCATCCGGGCTTGGTAGAACTCAATGTGCTGTTGAGCTTCTAACCGTTTGTCGTCTAGTGCTTCAAGCTCGACGAGCCATTGTCGGTGGTTGTCTTCCACCGTCATTCCCGTTGCCAGGGCGACGCGAAGGGACGGGATCTAAATTTCTAATGGCAATACGGCCTCACAGCCGTATACCAAAGAATAAGGCGTGTGGCCAGTCGGTGTGCGAACCGTTGTGCGATACGCCCACAAGCTTTCGCCGAGTTTCTCGTTCCAGTCGCGTTTGCTGGTTGAGGTCAGCTTGGTCAAAATCTTGATGATTGTTTTGTTGAAGGCCTCGGCCAAACCATTTGCTGATGGGTTATAGGCCGTGGAAGAGAGGTTCTGCATTCGGAACTTGTCGCAGAACCTGGTGAACGCATGGCTGACAAACTGCGTGCCATTGTCATGAATGATACGTCGTGGTATGCCATACCGGTAAATAACGTGGTGTTTGATGAACTTAATCACGTCATTGGTCTTGACTTCTCTCAAGGGGACCGCTTCGGCCCATTTAGAGAAGTAGTCGGTGATTGCGAGAATGAAGCGATGGCCTCTCGCCGATGGCGGGGATATTAGTCCAACTATGTCCATCCCCCATGCCTCGAAAGGCTACGAAGCCTTTGTTGGGTGTAGGTCTTCAGGTGGCTGATGCATATAGTTGGCGTGAATCTGGCACTCGTGGCAGCGCTTCGCGTAGGCAACGGCGTCTTGAACCATCCCAGGCCAGAAGTAGCCTGTCCTTCGCAGGCGATCCCAAAGTTTGGGTCCGGGTTGGTGAGCTCCGCCAATGCCGTTGTGGGCCTCGCGTAGAGCCTCCTGTGCTTCTGCTTTCGAGAGACATCGAAGCAACAAGCCGTCGTATGACCTTCGATATAACGTCTTGGTGGTCGAGTCGTAGTAGAATCTCGTAGCACGTCTCCGGACGGACTCTCGCTCTTTTGCGTCTTCGGGCAATACGCCGTAAAGGACGTAATCGATGATCGGGAGGCACCAGTCCTCGGCACTGGGCTGATCTGAGACTTGATGGGTGGCGTTTGCTTCTGGAACGTCTTTCAGGCGAAAGAGCTTCCTGCTCGCCACTGTGACCGATTGGATCGTCCCGAATGGTTGAGCTAAGTTGGCCGCCAGGGAAGCCAAGGCATCCGCATGTGTGTTCTTGGAACGCAACACATGCTCAATGCGGAAGCTCTCAAATGATTCCACTAGCCGGACAGCCGCCTTGTGGAGTGGGATCAGGTCTTCGTTTCTAACCTCATATTCACCGGTCATCTGCTTGACGATGAGCTGGGAATCGCCGTAAGCTTGGAGATGCTTTATTCCTAGCTCCTTGGCCAACTCCAGTCCGACGAGTAATGCGTTGTACTCGGCTACGTTGTTGGTACATGGCTCTGTCAAAGAGAAGGCCCGGGGCAGCACGTGGTTGCGTGGAGAAGTGATGACTACCCCTACTCCAGCAACAATAGAGCCATCCGGGGCTGCGCGAGACGCGCCATCGAAGAACATCTGCCACACATCCGGTAACGATGTTACGTTGACTTCAAGTGGCTCGTCTGGCAAGTCTTCAAACAAGTCGGTTTTTGATGCCAGTGGGTGACTGGCCATGAGATCGCATATGGCCTGTCCCTTGACTGACTTCTGTGGCATGAAGTGAATGTCGTACTGGGAGAGCAGAAGTGCCCATCTAGCTAAACGCCAATTTAGCGCCACGGGTTGCGTCATGAAGACTCGAATGGGGTTCATCCGTGAGATGACGTGGATTGTCTGGCCAACCAGGTAGTGTCGCATCTTTTGGATGGCGAACACCAAGGCCAAACATTCTTTTTCGACCATTGGGTATCGTTGTTCGGCGCCTTGCAGGGTCCTACTGAGGTAGTAGATGCCTTGCTCGTGGCCGGCGTCATCGTTTTGTGCCAAGAGAGCACCCAGAGAGTGCTCCATGGCCCGAATGTAGATGAGAAACGGTTTCCCTGAAATCGGCGCAGCGAGGACTGGCGGATTTGAAAGGTAAGCCTTGATGTCCTCAAAGGCCTGCTGGCAAGGCTCGTCCCAAATGAAGGAGGTGCCTTTCTTCATAAGCTTAGAGAACGGTTGACACTTGCCCGAAAGATTTGAGATAAATCTTCGGATATAGGCCAATCGTCCCTGGAGACCTCTTAATTCTTTGAGGTTCCGGGGTGGTCGAAGTTCTTGGATGGCTCGCACCTTGTCTGGATCAATTTGGATCCCTTTCGTCGTGACGACGAAGCCGAGGAACTTACCGCTAGTCATCCCTAAGAATGATTTCGTGGGGTTCATCTTGAGCTGGCGAGTCCTCATGAGCTCAAACATCGTCCTCAAATCTTGAAGATGGTCGTCCTTGTGACGACTCTTTACGACCAGATCGTCCACATAGCACTCCACCGTCTTCCGCAGGTGGTCTCGAAAGATCAAGCTCATGGCGCGTTGGTAGGTCGCGCCGGCATTCTTGAGTCCGAACGGCATGACGGTGTAGCAGTACACCCCCATAGGAGTTCTAAATGTGGTATATTTTTCGTCCTCGGGGTGCATTTTGATTTGATTGTACCCCGAGAAACCGTCCATGAAGGACATCCTCTCAAATCCGCACGTGTTGTCAATGATGACATCTGTGATGGGCAGGGGAAATTCGTCTTTAGGGCACGCAGCGTTGAGGTCCCTAAAATCGATGCAGATGCGGATTTTACCGTTCTTCTTCAGCACCGAAACAATGTTCGCCACCCAGTCGGGGTGCTGTTCCTCTCTGATGAAGCCGGATTCGATGAGCTTCTTTACTTCGGCTTCGATTGCCTCCATGATCTGGGGGCGAAACCGCCTTTGCTGCTGCTTGACTGGTTTGGCGTCTGGGTTGATGTTGAGGCGATGTGTAGCGACCCGCGGATCCAGGCCGGGCATGTCCTCGTAATTCCACGCGAAGACGTCAATGTACTCTCGTACGAGGGCGATGAGATCCTCTTTTTCTTGGGGAGGCAGGCTGTCGCTGATGAATATGGGCTTGGGATTCGCGTCAGTGCCCATGTTCACCTAAATGACTTCGTCTTCGGTCGGCGGTTCTCGCTGCTCGAAGCGGCTTCTCCACTGAGCGTTAACATGACGATCCCATGTCTCGTCATAGAGTGGAAGCTGCCCATCCTCCGCCATTTCGGCGGGATCTATGGTAGCCATGTTGACTGTGAGGCTATCAAACAGATCCCTCACGTTGACATCTGAGTCCCACGCTGAGGTTGCTGATGATTGGTCCCCCGAACATGCATAGTCGGAATCTTCATTGACGTAGAAACACAGATCTGACGAGGAGGAGGAGTAGCCTAAGCCTCTCCGAGTCCTGTTGAAGTAATTTGAGGGTTTCCCCTTAGGTACGTAGGCGGGTCGGATGACCGTCTTGTGTCCTCGGCCGTAGTTGAGGCCTTCTAAACGAGTGAGGTCGTACCCCATGTCGCTCATCATGCGTCTCGCAATTCGACTGTATTGCGAAAACTAGGGTGCTGGGTCTTCGTCTTCGGACTCGTCCCAGAGCGTGCGCAAGGGACGATCGACTCGACCGAAAATGATAACTTTTCGATATCTATTTCGGGCTGGCACAACAAATATGGCTCGCGATGAGTCAATCGGCGGCCCCCTCGCGGCGTACGACGAGCAGACCGGCATGTGTAGGGAAGGATCTCGGTAGAGTTCCGACCATAGGTCGTTGGGTTCATCATCCTCAGACGTAGAACAGGACGACAGCAAAGTTGGATTTTTCATTGACGACAATCTTTCCCGCCTGAACAGCGTTGGTTACATGATGACTCTCATAACCAATTATAATTGACTCGAAATCGTTTAAGATTAGATTGTCGCCGTACTCAGGCTCGCTGTCCGCTTCGTTGCCGCTTTCCGGTTCCTCAACCGGCGGTTCGACGGAGTCTTGATACAGCAGAGAGTCGGTGAAGTAGTTTTCAACGCCCTTGAAGGGTTGTCTGTCGGCCACTACAGTCTTTACACGTTCATAATCGTCAACGTACTTCAGACATTGGTGCAGAGTGGATGGGACTATTCGGTTGCCATGGATCCACGGGCGCCCTAGGAGCACGTTGTAGGAAGGCTCGGCATCGATGACATAGCAGGTCACCTCCGTCTTTATGTCGCCTATGCGGCATTTCAGGCGGATTTTGCCCAGTGGCCGCGTCCCTGTGGCGTTGAAGCCAAAAATGGTCGTGGTGGTTGAGGACAGACGCTTTGGCGGTATCCCCAAGTGCTTGATCAATTTCAGAGGCGCGATGCTCAACGCGGAGCCCGGGTCGACTTGGATCCGATCCACTCTCGCCGATCCGACATATCCCGTGAAGTACAGTGGTCGATCGTGAGTCGTACTCTTAATGAGCATATCCTCAGGAGTGAAGGTGATGCACGGGACTCGTCTATCCGAGACCTGGCAACAATTCGCACATTCCTACTCCGCCTCTATCTCTTTCGAGAAATGGGTCGAGAATGCCTCTGAATCTGCCAACGCCTCCTGTAGGGCCTCCTGAGTAGACCTGGATAGTCTAAGGAGATCGTACATGGTGATTCGTGCCGGGATGCTTTTCAGTTGTGCGAGTACGTTGAACCGGAAAGGTTGGCGACTTGAGCTGGGGACATCAGGATTGGGAGGGGTCGTTGCGGCTGGCCTTGCGGAAGGTCTTGCCGTGTTCTCTATCCTCGCGGGATATTCTTTGGCGAACTCCCTTCCCGCCCTCGTGGCGAAGACGTTGGCGTCCTCCTCGGAATCGGTCAAGGCGGCTACTGCTATGTCATCTGTGTCTAGGGTGGCATAGATGACGTTGCAGTGTTTTCTCTTGGCCTCCTTTGGAGGCCTTGCGGTCCACTGTTCATCGGCGAGGAGGTCGGGGTGAACCCACATTATTTGCCCCGATGGTAGGGTCTGTGGAACCAAGCCCTTCTCCCGCTGGTTGTGAGGATCGTCGTTGGTGATCTTCAGAATCGCTCTGGGGATAGGAACTACCCCCGCTAGGGCTTGGACCTCTGGGAGATTTGTCCCGAAGCTCAAGGTAATCATGTTTGTGGTCACCTGCTTCTGGACCTTCTCCTTCTTCAAGACTCCCGCGTCGTAGAGAGCCTGGAGCTTGTCTTTGAGGACGTAGCATTTGGTCGTGTGGTGACCAAGGAACCGGTGATAAGCACAGTAGGTTGGGTCACCAGTTTTGTCCGCCTCCTCCGGCTTCGTGGCCTCTGGCAGCTTGATTCGACCACTCTTGAGCAGAGTATCGAACGTTGCCACCACCTGGTCTTCTTTGAAGTCATACTGCCGAGGAGGGCGTTGTTCAAACTGTCTGGGTTTTGGCCTTGGGGCATTCTTTGGCGCTGGGGCAGCGTCAACCGCCATAATTTCTTTCCCTCTTGTTCGAGGGGGATTCTTTGGTGCGGCTGGTTCTGCAGCTCCTTTCTTGGGCTGAGGTTCTTCGGCCTCGAGCCTCTTGATCATGTTTTCTACTTGCTCGCCTTGACGAACAAGTTCTTTCCACGTCCGGGTTTCCACCGCGCCTATCTTGGATAGGATGTGGATGGATAGGTTGTTACGACACATCTCGATCAGCGTCGACTCGGAGACTTGGTCTCGACAGTGGACGGACCGATTCCGGAACCTTTTGACGAAGTCGTTGACCGACTCCGCCTTCCGTTGTTTTTCGGCCAGGAGGGTAGCCATTGATACTTCGGTGTCGTCGTCGAAGAAGCGGGCTAAAAAGAGCTTTTCGACGTCGGCCCATACTTTGATGGAGCCGAGTTCCAGCTTGCGGAACCATTCAAAGGCCACCCCCTTGAGGGTGCCTATGAATAGTCGCGTGAGAATGGCGTCGTTCCTCGTAAGGAATCCAGTTTGTGCCATGAAGTAATAGATGTGCTGCGAGGGCGAGCCTTTGCCGTCGAACTACACCAGGCTGATCGGTTTGAACTTTGCTGGGTATGGGACCGTGTCCCACTCGATGGGGTAGGGACGGACCACACCCAGCTTGTTCATATTTTGCTGAAGTTTCAGCGCATTGAGTTGATCTTGAAACTCGTCAAACCTCTTGTCACGGGTGCCATCACCAGTATGCGACGTTCCTAGCGATGTTTTGGAGGAGTAATCAGACAGTGGGTTACTGTTATCCTCCGCTTCTATCGCCAGACGGCGTGGAGGCACCCACTCCTGATCTCCGGTCCGTCGGGGTAAGGGGCGTTGGGCTTTCTTCTTCTTCTTCTTCTTGTTCAGCAGTTGCTCCATCATCTCTCTTAGAGAGTCGATGGTCGCCTGCTATTCCTCCAGCTTTTGGGTCATCGTCTGCTCGTGAGTGAGCTCCGTCATGTGCACCCTCGCAGGCACTTCCTGACTCGAGTGTGAGGTTTGAGACGTGGCAGCCGCCGAATGAACCTCATCCTCGCCGTGGGAGGAGGGTGTTAGGGTAGAATAATCAAACCCAATGCTCACCCCCTTACGGCTACGGGTACGCTGGTATATGCCCTCTTGTCGGGATCGGGCGAATCGAGGGTTCGGCCTCATGATGGAGTCCGAATCCGGAGAGTCGGAGAGTACCCCTTTACCCCTGTCCGTCATGTTGACTGTGGCGGACGGGAGTTCTGGGTCGTCGGCAGTGCGTCCTTTTTGGTGACGGCGCCTTCGACGGGAGGTCCTCTGCCGAGAGGGTTGTCGAGAAAGTCTCTCAAACACAGAAGGTTTCGCCTTTCCCACGCACTGGCAGTTGGCGAGTACCGTGTGGATGAGTCTCTCGCAGTGGCACTGGGGACTCGCCTCTTGTATAGTGCGTTTGCGAGTTAAATGTTCTCGGAGATCCCTTGCGGGTGGTTGGTGACAACCCCCAGCATCGGAAGGATCGCTTGGGTGAGTACATGAGAGGCCTTCGGATGTATCCTCTGGTGCACAATGGGTGGAATGTTGCGACGTCGGAGTTAGACGGTTTCGCCTTGACGGGCGAGTTTTCGCGTTTGGGCGAACTTTAGCGTGTAGGCGAGTTTCAGCCCTTTGTTTAAACGAGCGGGCTCGCGACGCGTCGCCTATTTCCTTGCCTTTGCGTTTATCCGCCAAGATCTCATGGCGAGGCTCGCCAGCCTTCGAGGATTCGCCTTTTTGGATAGGCCCACTCACTTAGGGTGGTTTGTTCGCGTCAGGAATATGACCTGAAAAGCGAAGTCCACCTGAGCGGGTGGTCCCCTCCTTCTCGGTTGGCGCCCCTGATTTGGAGGGCCTCCCGATATTGGGCGAGTCGCCCTCTTGTCTCTCGCTTCTCAGGCCTGTATGGTGGTTCAGGCCGTTGTGTGAAGCGGAGGTTTGGGCTTTCTGCCCGACAAGCGTCCGCCGTTGCTGTTGGTTAGTTCTCCTAGCGGAGGGGGAACTTGCGTGAGCAGTGGCGGGGTGGCTTGTGCCGGAACGAACTGATGTCTCTTTCAGGATAGGTGCTACTGAGGGTCGTTTGGCGACCCACTTAGTAGACCTTTCCCCCCTGCTCTCGATCTGGGACTTGGCCTCGAGAGTGTTTGGGGTGGATTTCCCTATCGGGACTCCGGTAAAGCCTTCTGGCGCGGGAGCTTTGGCCGTCTGAGGTCAGCTCCCGTGCATGGCTCTGTGGCGCTTGCGGGATGCTTCGCCACCGGAAGAGGAGGAAGACAAGTACTCTTCATACTTGGCCTGATCGAACTCGATTTCTAGGGACTCCACTGTCGTCCCGACGACAACCTCGTCGACCTGAGCTACCACCATTTCGTTTGAAGAAACAGCTTCTCCCACTGTGGTCGCCATCTTCTGTAGGTGTAAATTTCTGATTTTCCCGGGAAAGGGGAGGATTTTGTTTGTATTGATAAGAAAGCTTATTACAAACTAAATCAATCTGAATTACAACAGAAGCAGAGGAAATGCCCTCTTTGTTTAGTGTGGGGAATTTGAGGTAGCTACAGGACGCTTCGCTCGGTGCTTGTGCCGAGTCTGCTTCCCTTGGACGGTTCGACCGAGGTTGTTGGAGAGCTTCAGTACTCAGTAGAAGCTCTGGGTGAAGGAGTTCGAATCCTCTAGTTCGCCGGCGATCGGAGCTCGGAACGAGGAGACGGTGCTACGGTGCAGGAGTGTGCAAAGAGCTCTTCGTCGATCCTCTTCCTTTGATCCGCCTTTAGTTGATCGGTTGATCTGTTGATCTCCTGATCGATGATGATCTCCTGATCTTCTTTTTTTTCGATCTTCTCTAAGGTTGCTGTAGGAAGCTCTTAAATGGGAGAGAGACAGTTTGGCTGCTCCTTGAATTATGGGATGTGACCATACACTGTTCAAAGACATCCTATTGTCCCCTGTACAACAAACGATTGTTTGGGGCTACATGTTGTGTCACGTCGTGTAGGAGTGGGAAGGCCCCTCCTCGTACCCGTGACAGCGGTTGCCAGACACTCGAGTGGATCTGGACATCTCGTCGAGCGTCGGTGGCTCTCCCCTTTCGCTTGGGGCGCGGTACACTGCATTTATGTGGACGCAGATGGCTCTGGCAACTGTCCGTTCACTTGTGCGGCGAAGCACCGAGTGACCGTCCGGCGGTCCTGGGGCGTTGTGCCCTCTCTCCTCTCCTCCAGTGTCTTGGCAGAAGTTGGAGAACGGACGTTGCGTGTCTGAGCGAGCTCCAGAAGGCTTACGGCGCGTCGACGGCTTCGGCCCTCCATTCTGATGGGTGAGGTGACCTGCATTTATGAGTATGTAGGCCGGTCCGGCGCCTGTCTCGTTCGCTTGAATTGCGGGCAGACGTCGGACGGACTTGGGGCACTGTTCCCCCTTCCTGTCTCATCGTGGGAAGCAGGGAAGGCTTGTCCCTGGAAACCCGGCTTTCGGCTTACGTAGGCAGACGTGGCTCCCTACAAGTGGCTTCGGCACACGAGGGCAGATTTGAGTACCTCCCTTGTGGGCGGATTTAATTAGTGAAGGCGGATTCGCCTTGCTGGCGGATCCATGCGATTTGGCGTATGCGGCCAACGTGGGGGTGTTCGTGTGCCAGCGAATCCGCTTAGTGGCCTAAGAGAGGGCGGTCATGTTCTGTGGGCGAACTCGTTCGCTAATCCGCCGCGGTAATTTTTACCGTCTACATGCATCTGTGTAGACAACAAAGGTTTTGTCATTGCTCGGGATGATCAACACCGGTGCTGTAGTCAACTTGGCCTTCAAGGTATTAAAGGCATTCTGACACTCCGGTCCCTAAACAAATTGTACATCCTTTTTCTTAAGGCGTGTTAGTGGAGTAACAATATTTGAAAAGTTCTGAATGAACTTCCTGTAATAGTCAGCAAGCCCTAACAAACTACGAATCTCTGTAACGGTCTTCGATAGCTCCCAAATAAGAACTGCCTCGACTTTAGCTGGATCAACTACAATGCCCTCCTTGGTAATAATGTGGCTCAAGAATCTAACTTCTAATAGCCAAACTTGTATTTGCTAAACTTAGCATACAACTGGTGCTCCAACAAAGTCTGTAATGCCAGATGAAGATGCTGCTCGTGCTCAGCTTCTGACTTTGAGTAGATGAGGATGTCATCGATGAAGACGATCACGAACTGGTACAAGTATGGATGGAAAATCTAATTCATCAAGTCCATAAATACTGTGGGTGCATTGATCAGCCCAAATAGTATAATAAGAAATTCAAAAGACCTATATCGAGTCAAAAAATGGTCTTGGTAATATCCATCTCCCGTACACGCACCTGATAATAGCCAGATCGAAGACAATCCGAGAAACAATGTGCTTCCTATAACTGGTCGAATAAGTCATCAATCCTTAGTAGTGGATACCTATTCCAGATGGTGATCTTATTCAACTCACAGTAATCTATGCACAAACAAAGACTGACGTCCTTCTTCTTCATGAAAAGGACCAGTGCTCCCCACGGAGAATGACTCAGACAAATAAAATCCTAAGAAATGAGCTCCTCCAACTAAATACGTAGCTCCCTCATCTCAACAGGTGCCATACGATAAGGTGATTGGGATATCGGTGTTGTGCTCGCCTGCAACTTGATGCAGAACTAAACCTCTCTCATTGGAGGCAATCTAGGTATGTTCTGGAAGACATCCTGATACTCTGAGACTACTTTGGTCTCGCTCAAATTAACACCCTAATTCCGTAACATCATCTCCTTGACGTACGCCATAAATAACTCCGCAAACTGGTTGCCCTGTGAGGTCGCTACAACCAACTCAGTTCCATCAAACACTCCCACACTGACTCTTTTCGTAAAATAGGCGATACTGATATGGTAGGAAGATAGTCAATCAATACCAAGAATCACATCGAACTCGAACATGCTCAAGATGATCAAATCGACTACGAACTCAGACTTGTCTAAGCTGACGACACATCTCCTACAGATATTCTCTAAAAGTGACACATCACCTAGAGGGGTAGAAACTGATAAGAGAATGTCTAAAGGTTGTGCCACTAGCTGGAGTCTAATCATGAAATCATAAGAGATGAACGAATGCGAAGCTCCGGAATAAAAAAGAATAGGGGCTGGGAATGAGTTCACAAAGAACGTACCTTCCACCATGGCCCCGCTCGCACCATGATCACGTGGTACGACTTCATATACTCTGTCTAAAGCTGTGATCTATTACACTGAAGGTTCTGGGGTATACGGAACTATCTGTCCCTACAATATCTCCTGAATAGCTTGCACCTATCCTCTATCTTCAAATCTGCTAATGGTGTCTTAAGTCTCAGCTACTGGCCCTGTCCTCGGCCTTGCCCACGGTTCAGTTGCTGACCATGATTCTTTCCCTGTTGGCCTCCTGCTAGTGCACTGCGACACTCTGTGGCTCTGTGACCGATCTTATGAAAGTTATAACAAGTAACCTGGAATCTGCACCGCAACGGTGCCCTCTAATCATGATGTGGTCCTTTCTTATGAGGACCTTGCTGCTGCTACAAACCCTTGCCCTGCTGCTGGGGCCCTCCGGGTCCTGAATTGTCTCTTCCCCTTTTCTTTGTCCTTGAACCGTCCTAGTTTAGAGCTTCCATGCTCTTCTAGAACATAGTGGTCTTGGTCTCCTAAGATATGGTGGCATCGGCAACCTTTCACACTGAATGAAAACGTCGAGACACTAAATATTGACATAAGCTCAGGCAAAGTCCTATCAAAACATTTGAGCCTGACGCTCCCATGTCTACCACAAGCCGCTACAGACATGTCTTCCTACTCCAAACGGGCAAGCTCTAACTCTTTCTCGGCCTTTCTCGCTGAAGATATATACATCTCGTCAAAGAAATAAATAAAATCCTCCCAGGTAAGTGTCATACATTGCTTCGTTGTGAACGGGAGGCTATACTATCCTCCAGCATTGCCCTTAAGGCTAAAAGCTGATAACCTCTGCTTCTGGATCGAATCTACTATAACCATATCTAAGATGATCCTTACATCTTCCTTCCATTTATGGGCTACAAGTGAATCTGATGAGCCTTAGAACACTATTACTCTCAACTTCCTGTACCTCTCCACCAAACGAAGCTAATCCTCCTACTCTGTAACCCTATCAATAGCTGATGGTGGTATGGCTTCTGGTGTTGCCTCTGTAATAGGTTCAGCTAGCGGAATCTAATTCACCATTTTCTCCTCAATCGCTGCTAACCGGGTTACAAGTAGTGCTATGAGATCGATCAGATACTTCGGGCTCTAGATCAGCTTGCCCAGCTCCCTGAGCACCCCACAAGCACGTCCTCATCCCAACATCTATAAGTTCAAGGGTAGAGCTTATTAGACATAGTAAATGAGATCTCAAACATATATAACAATACATATAACAATAGGAAAATCGTATTACATATCATTCACAACATACTTTATAATTAAAGTAAGATAGTTATCAAAAAATTCATAATTTTTGAGGTATACATATAACGTCGTCACTCAATCTAGAAACTCCTGGTAGACTCTATACATGAATCCTAGGAAATTCTATCATAGCTTCACGACTCGACACAGGAAGATCCTGAAGATGCTGGAACTAGAGCTCTGATACCAACTATGACGCCCCTGGCACACAAGGCTGCAGTGCAAGGTGAACCCAAGGATGTCAAACCTGTCATGCAACCCATACTGTACAAAAACACGTTTCACTATTACTATAATATCTTTCCAGTGGAATCAAATTAAAAGAAGTGTAGGTACAAGTTGTAGGGTTGAAAAATTGACTGGGATTGATTTTCTTGTTTTAAGAAATGGGTTCGATCGCTTGGTACGAATCCATTACAATCACTCATGCTCTCTCTCGATTACAGATGAAGAGAATATTAATTTAGCTCCTCCTTGTTTATTGTGGGTTCTTGGTGGCGAAAGGATACTTTCCTTGATGCTTGAGTCGAGATTGCATCCCGTTGACGATCAGAACAAGATTGTTGGAGCTTCTGACGTTGGTTAGACTTCTAGAATCGAGGTTTGAATTCAAGGTCTAAACACTGGTGCTTTGATTTCTGATGATTATCAAAAGCTTTAGAAGTCCGATCCAATCCCTCTTCTTCATAGTTGCTTGCGGCTATTTATAGAGCTTTAGCACGTAATTGACGTGCTACAATCATAGGGTCATGGGTGTAACTGACTCCTGGGATTTAGCCCATGTTATTTAATGGAGCGTAACGTACTCCTTAGACTTAGCCCACGTGGGCTAACTTGGTCCTTGTGCCCGTTACAGCCGAACTTCGTGTGGATGATAAGCCTCGTTGCGTGATGAGGTTCGTTAGACAAGCTTCGAGCCTCGTCTTCACTGACGAGCTTTGTCTTTATTAACGCGCTTCAAATATTATTTCCAACGACAAGCTTTGTTGTTTAAGACAGGGTCCACTATTGTAATAACCCTCATCATGCTTGTTATGAGCTTCGACGTTCCAAGGCCAAATGATTAGCCGATGATCTATGAAGATCCATGAGAGTGGAGGATAGATAGGCTTTTTGACTAGCCTCTCAATCCCCTCCCCCTTCTTTCATGTTGATCATGCCTATTTATAGGCTTAGGACCATTATGGAGTGAGTTAAGGGCTTTAACTCCTCTTAAAATGAGGGAGTTAGTGGTCATTAACTCTCCTTAAATAGGTGAATTAGTGGTCATTAACTCTCCTTAAATGAGTGAGTTATTAGTTATTAACCCTCGTTAAACGTAGTCTCTGAAAATGGCGACAGACGAGGTTCGTCAATAACGACAACGACGAACTTCATCATCAATGACGAACTTCGTTTCGGGCGAACTTCGTCTTCAATGACGAACTTCATTTCTGGGCGTCCTCTTCAATGATGAAGTTTGTCATTTGAGGGGTGAGGTGTCGTTTGATGAGGTTTGTCTGTGGATGAACTTCGTCTCCTAAAAGGGCTTCATTTCCTAGAGGAGTTATGTCCCCAGTGATGAACTTTTATGTCGAGCCTCGTTGCGTGGCGAACCTCGTCTTCTGATGTCGAGCTTCGTTATGTGATGAACCTCATCTTTTGATGTTGAGCCTCACTACATAGCGAACCTCGTCTTCTAATGTCGAGCTTCACTGTATGGCAAACCTCGTCTTTTGATGTTAAGCCTCACTGCATGGCAAACCTCATAGGCGAAGCTATCAGGCAAGCTTCAATTAGTTCAGGTGAGCTAAGTTGTCAAGCAAACTTAGCATTACAGGTGAACTTTAATGTTTAAGCGACGTCCAGTCTTGCAGGCGGACTTCAGAACATGCTGCGAAGAACGGGTCATAACTTTCAAACCGTAAGTCGGAATTAGACGAATTATATATAAAAATTGACTATCTCGATGAGACAGAGCTAACCAAATCTACGCCAAAGGTTTCGGTTTGCTCCTGTCCATTTTGTCAAATCCCTTACAGTTTGAGAGATGTTAGTGTTTTTATCAGTTTTGAACTTCTTTGTTAGGAATTATGGCAATTTTTATTGCCTACAAAACGCCCACCAAAGTTTTGAGACCCAAATCTGGTTGCATGGTATCTGAAATATTTTGTATCTTAAGGCCTACAAAATGAGCACTATTCATATGAAATGAGGAGCCTTCCAGTGAACTTGTCTATTCTGGTAAAGCTGAACTCTTCAGACGTAGCTAATGATCTTCATCTAGGATTTTTAGCAAACCCTCAGCTACCAACGGACTTGACGTGTCGTTACCAACTACCGTTTGAGTTGGACTAGTCATGCTTTTGCCCTTAGCATGGTAAGTTATCGAGGAGTTTTTCTTAGGCTTAATGCTAAGATTTCTCCTCTATCCTTAGCCATTCAAGGCGTTGGATTAAGTTTTCGAGCATGATTATAATAGTTAAGCTGTAATCGAGTTTGGTTGGACCGTTTGTTATAACAACTCAGCCTGGTGTTTTGAAAGCGACGCTCATCCCATTGTAGGCCTGCTTGTGTGTGGTGATGTCATTGATAAATAGTGACTCATCGTATGGAAGGTTACTATTTGGAAATAAGGTGTAGATAGGGGCTCATCGCTTGGTAGGCCACCATCAATGAACAACGTCATTTGTAGGAATGACGGTGTGGAGGTAATCAAGTAGTTCAGTCACATGAACGTATAACAATTGTGATTAAAATAACAACACATCATATGGTAGACCGCTATTTGCGATCATTCTAAGGAGATAGAATGTTCAGCAAAGATCAGATAGCGAAGCATCAAATAGTAGATCACCATCCTGATTGAAAGACAAGTAGGTGCTCATTGCATGGTAGAACACTACTTGACGAGGGAAATGAAGTCGTTTAGTGATATGGGAGTATAACGACTGTGATTGGAATAGTGACACATCACGTGATTGGTCACTATATCCGATCATTCTAAGGAGATAGAATGTTCGGAAAAAACCAGATAGTGAATCATCGCATGGTAGATCACTATTTGATCAAGAGACAAGTATGTGTTCATTGCATGATAGAACACTACTTGATGAAGTATTTTTAACGAGGGTTAAGAATTGACTATCAGAGGTAATCATCAACGTGATAGTTTTGTGGATCCACCATCCTATTGAAGAGGATTGGCGAAGGAATTTGGAGGAAGTGACTATCAGAAATAATCATTAACATGATAGTTTTGTGGTCCCGCCATCCTATTGAAGAGGATTAGCAAGGGAATTTAGAGGAAGTGACTATCAGAGGTAATCATTAACATGATAGTTTTGTGGTTCCGCCATCCTATTGAAGAGGATTAACGAGGGAATTTGAAGGAAGTGATTATCAGAGGTGATCATTAACATGATAGTATTTTGGTAAGGGGCCAGATGCTCACGTCTGACTTCGGACTCACCTTAAAGTTGATTTATTACGAGCTTCAGGTCGTCATGGCTTCATCAGAGAAAAAGTTTGAGGTAGTACATAGTTTTGCAGAGAAACCATGACTACCCCCACTCCAGCGATAGCTGTAAATTAGGATTGAAGGGTAAAGACTCTTGTATCCAAAAAGGCTTGGATCATATCCTTCAGGGAGTAGCATTTAGAGGTTGGATGATGGACCATCCTGTGGTACGCACAATAGTTGGGACCATCCGTTCTCAAAATCTCCTCAGGTCGCATCAATTCTGGGAGCTTGATCTTTTTTGCTTTGATCAATGTGAGTATCAGGATGACTGGCTCATCTTGGAAGTTATACTTCTGCTGAAAGCGGCTATCTGAAGATTTGTCCTTCTGCTTTAACGAAGATTTAGGGGAAGAAGTGGTTTTCACCTGACAAAACATCTTTCTCTTTTACATAAGTCAAAGGGTTGAGGTTGTCTTGGTCATCATCTCCTTGAAAATCACATGGCTCTTCAGCATCTACCCTTTTGAGCATGCTTTCGACCTGTTCTCCTTGGTGAACAAGCTCTTTCCAAGTTTGGGTCTTCACCGCTCCAAATATGGATCGAGAGGATATTACAACACATCTCGATCAACGTACTTTTAGAGACTTGATCACGGCAATGCAGCGACCGATTTCTAAATCTCTTAACAAAGTTACTGACAGACTCTGTCTTCTTCTGCTTTTCAGTTAACAGGATGTCCATAGATACTTTTGTGTCATTATCGAAGAATCTGGCCAGAAAGAGCCTTTCCATGTCCTTCCAGCAAGTGATGGATTCAGGCTCCAGTCTACGAAACCAATAAAAAGCAACCCCCTTGAGGATACTAATGAAAAGTCGAGTCATAATGGGATCATTCCCCACTATATGTCTAGTCTGCGCCTGGAAATAATAGATGTGCTGGGTCAGAGAACCCTTGCCATCAAGCTGCAGGAGGCTTAGTGGCTTAAACTTTGGAGGATAGGGAACAACATCCTATTTGGCAGAGTATGGCCTAACGACCCCCAGTTCTTTGAAGTTTCTCTGAAGCTTCAAAGCCTTAAGCTGCTTCTGGAAATCGTCCAACTTATGATCTCGGTCATTCTTATACAGGTTGGACTCAGCTTCAGATGATTCAGAGTGAATATTAAAATTCTTTTCCTCATCATCTTCTTCATGATTGATATCTTGGTTTCGACGGTAAGATTCCCGAGCACTGGGTGAAGGTCGCCGGTGCCTTGATCTTGAAAATTCGATGGTGGCTTTCGAGGAGTTTGTCTATCATTGCTTCCATGCGCCTGATAGACTCTTGTTGATGGAGGATAGTCGCTTGTTGTTCATCTAGCTTTTTCACCATATCTTCATCATTACCAGCCATGTGAACACTTGCTCGCTCACTTTGATCAGTGCTAGAAGGTTGAGATGTTGCAAAGACAGAGTATTTAGGCTCTTCATCGACATCATAGGATATACCCTCTAGTTTTCAGTAATCTTGCAGGATCATTGCTCCAGTATGGGTATGGGTGTGTTGGTAAACACCCTTTCTTTCAATGAGTGCTTCTCGTAATCCTGGGGAAAACTCAAGATCGGAGGACTCAGAAGAATCGGCTTGGGTTTTACCCTCGCCTTTACCAACCATATTGATGGTCACTTTGACATGGTGATTTTTGGACGCTTGCTTTTTAGGACGAAAGCGTCTTCTTCTTGATGAAGAAATCATCGAAGTCTCTGACAGTCATTCAAAGACTGTAGACTTGTGTGCTGATACCCCCACATGGGCATTGGGAGAGCATTACGGAGATAAGTTTCTCACAACTACAATTGGATTTCATCTGGTTCATACTGCGCTTACGAACCAGGTAATCACGGAGATCAGTAACATGACCACCCCCTGTTAACTTAGGTAGCTTTCTTATACATGTGCAAGAATCTCTATGTGTTATAGATTAGTGAGCCAGGTTGGTTGGACGAACCTCATGCTGAAGATGAGGTTCGTCGTCTGGGCGCACTCGAATGCTTGGGTAAGACTAATGTGTGATATGAGGTTTGTCGGTTGGGCAAGCCTCGTCATTCATGTGATCTTTGATATTCAGACGAACCTGGTTCGGGGAACAAAACTCGTATTTCATGCGAGGTTCGTCAATTGGAAGAACTTCGTCATTTATATGTTTATGACGAGGTTTGTTAATAGGACAAGCTTGGCCCGTTCACCTCCTTGATTGGTTCTTAACTTGAGGTTCGTTTTCTGGATGAACCTCGGTATGAGCCGCTTGTTGAATTTGTTGAACCTCTTTTTGAGGATGAGGTTCATGTTCTAAGCCTACTTAGGTATGAGGATGACATCCGTCATTTGGACGTTCCTCAATCACTTGACCCTCGTTAGACTTGTTGACTTTGGGCTGATCAGTTCTCGGTCGATAGTGAAAACCGTCTAGAGGGACCAAAGCTCAAGCCCTACGGCGAGCTTAGTTCTGGCTCTGACATTGTTGAGCGCATCTTAATTATGGATCAACTAGAACTTTTGCCTTAGTCGATGCTACGTGAGGTTCGTTATCAAGAGCCATAGTTTGGCAAATAGAAGTCGAAATTCGGCTAGGTTGCTTAACAACCCATTTCTTAGCCTGACGGCTAGTTATTGGAGCCTCCTCTTTGAGGGGCATGGACTTTTCCTCAAGGTTAACTCGAGTTGAATCATTAGAAGCCACTTGGGTTGAAGTCTCATACGAGACTCGACGACACTTACATGCCTTCATGGGCCTAGACTTACTAGAGGAGAGGAACTCCTCATATTTGGACTGGTCAAATTTGATGACCAAAGTCTCGATGTCCGTTCCCACAACGATCTTGTCTGATTGCGCCACCACCATCTCATCGGAAAGAATGATCTCCCACTGTGATAGTCATCGTCTGTAGGGTTGGAAAATTTACTGGGATTGATTTTCTTATTTTAAGAAATGGGTTCGATCACTTGGTACGAAACCCTTACAATCACTCACACTCTCTCTCAATTACAGATGAAGAGAAGATTAATTTAGCTGCTCCTTGTTTAACGTGGGTTCTTGATGGTGAAAGGATGCTTCCCTTGATGC
Organism: Asparagus kiusianus; assembly: GCA_022839385.1. Lineage (NCBI taxonomy): Eukaryota > Viridiplantae > Streptophyta > Magnoliopsida > Asparagales > Asparagaceae > Asparagus > Asparagus kiusianus. Next base: position 75,589 of record BQKN01000529.1, on the reverse strand, counting down.
TTGAGTCGAGATTACCTCCCATTGACGATTAGAACAAGATTGCTAGAGCTTCCGACATTACTCAGACTGCTAGAATCGAGGCTCGAATTCCAGATCTAAATGTCGGTGCTCTGATTTTTGATGATTATCAAAAGCTTTAGAAGTCTGATCCAATCCCTCTTCTTCATAGCTGCTTGCGGCTATTTATAGAGCTTTAGCACATATTGACGTGCTACAATCATAGGATCATGGGCGTAACCGACTCCTGAGATTTAGCCCATGTTGATTAATGGAGCATAATGTACTCCTTAGATTTAGCCCACATGGGCTGACTTGGTCCTTGTAGCCGTTACAGCCGAACTTCGTGTGGATGATGAGCCTCGTTGCGTGGCGAGGTTTGTTATACAAGCTTTGAGCCTAGTCTTCACTGACGAGCTTCGTCTTTATTGACGCGCTTCAAATCTTGTTTCCAAAGACAAGCTTTGTTGTTTGAGACGAGGTCCGCTATTATAATGACCCTCATCATGCTTATTATGAGCTTCGGTACTCAACGCCAAATGATTAGCCGATGATCTATAAAGATCCTTGAGAGTGGAGGAGAGATAGGCTTTTTGACTAGCCTCTCAATCCCCTGCCCCTTTCTTTCATGTTGATCATGCCTATTTATAGGCTTAGGACCATTATGGAGTGAGTTAAGGGCTTTAACTCCTCTTAAAATGAGGGAGTTAGTGGTCATTAACTCTCCTTAAATAGGTGAGTTAGTGGTCATTAACTCTCCTTAAATGAGTGAGTTATTAGTCATTAACCCTCGTTAAACGTAATCTCTAAAAATGGCGACATACGAGGTTCGTCAATAATGGCAACGACGAACTTTATTTCTAGCGAACTTCGTCTTCAATGATGAACTTCATTTCTGGGTGTCCTCTTCAATGATGAAGTTCGTCTTTTGAGGGGTGAGGTGTCGTTTGATGAGGTTCATCTGTGGATGAACTTCGTCTCCTAAAAGGGCTTCATTTCCTAGAGGAGTTATGTCCCCAGTGATGAACTTTGATGTCGAGCCTCACCACGTGGCAAACCTCATCTTCTGATGTCGAGCTTTGTTACGTGACGAACCTCATCTTTTGATGTTGAGCCTCACTTCATGGTGAACCTCGTCTTCTAATGTCGAGCTTCCTTGTATGGCAAACATCGTCTTTTGATGTTGAGCCTCGCTGCATGGCGAACCTCGTAGGCGAAGCTATCAGGCAAGCTTCAATCAGTTCAGGTGAGCTAAGTTGTCAAGCAAACTTAGCATTACAGGCGAACTTCAATGTTTAAGCGACGTCCAGTCTTGTAGGCGGACTTCAGAACATGCTGCGAAGAACGGGTCATAACTTTCAAACCCTAAGTCGGAATTGGACGAATTATATATAAAAATTGACTATCTCGACGAGACGGAGCCAACCAAATCTACCCCAAAGGTTTCAGTTTGCTTATGTTCATTTCGCCAAATTCCTTACGGTTTGAGAGATGTTAGCATTTTTATCAGTTTTGAACTTCTTTGTTAGGAATTATGGCAATTTTTATTGCCTACAAAACCCCCTCCAAAGTTTTGAGATCCAAATCTGGTTGTATGGTGTCTGAAATACTTTGGATCTTAAAGCCTACAAAATGAGCACTATTCATATGAAATGAGGAGCCTTCCAGCGAACTTGTCTATTCTGGTAAAGCTGAACTCTTCAGACGTAGCTAATGATCGCCATCTAGGATTTTTAGCAAACCCTCAGCTACCAACGGACTTGACGTTTCTTTACCAACTACCGTTTGAGTTGGACTAGTCATGCTTTTGCCCTTAGCATGGTAAGTTGTCGAGGAGTTTTTCTTAGGCTTAATGCTAAGATTTCTCCTCTATCCGTAGCCATTCAAGGCGTTGGATTAAGTGTTCGAGTATGATTACAACAGTTAAGTTGTAATTGAGTTTGGTTGTGCCGTTTGTTAAAACAACTGAGCCTGGTGTTTTGAAAGCGATGATCATCGCATTGTAGGTCTGCTTGTGTGTGGTGATGTCATTGATAAATAGTGACTCATCGTATTGAAGGTTACTATTTTTAAATAAGGCGTAGATAGGGGCTCATCGCTTAGTAGGCCACCATCAATGAACAACGTCATTTGTAGGAATGACGGTGTGGAGGTAATCAAGTCGTTTAGTCACGCGAATGTATAACAATTATGATTAAAATAACAACACATCATATAGTAGACCGCTAATTGCGATCATTCTAAGGAGATAGAATGTTCAGCAAAGATCAGATAGCGAATCATCAAATGGTAGATCACTATCCTGATTGAAAGATAAGTAGGTGCTCATTGCATGGTAGAACACTACTTGACAAGGGAAATGAAGTCGTTCAGTGACATGGGAGTATAACGATTGTGATTGGAATAGTGACACATCATATGATAGGTCACTATTTTCGATCATTCTAAGGAGATAGAACGTTCGGAAAAAACCAGATAGTGAATCATCGTAGGGTAGATCACTATTTTGATCAAGAGACAAGTATGTGTTAATCGCATAGTAGAACACTACTTGATGAAGTATTTTCAACAGGGGTTAAGAATTGACTATCAGAGATAATCATTAATGTGATAGTTTTGTGGATCCACCATCCTATTGAAGAGGATTGGCGAGGGAATTTGGAGGAAGTAACTATCAGAAGTAATCATTAACATGATAGTTTTATGGTCCCACCATCCTATTGAAGAGGATTAGCGAGGGAATTTGGAGGAAGTGATTATCATAGGTAATCATTAACATGATAGTATTTTGATAAGGGGCCAGATGCTCACGTCTGACTTCGGACTCACCTTAAAGTTGATTTATTACGAGCTTCAGGTCGTCATTGCTTCATCAGAGAGAAAGTTTGAGGTTGTACATGGTTCTGCAAAAAAACCATGACTCCCTCCACTCCAGCAATACTTGTAAATCAGGATTGAAGGGTAAAGACTCTTGCATCCAATAAGGCTTGGATCATATCCTTCAGGGTGTAGCATTTAGAGGTGGGATGATGGACCATCCTATTGTACACACAATAGTTAGGACCATCTATTCTCAAAATCTCCTTAGGTCGCATTGATTCTGGGAGCTTGATCTTTTTTGCCTTGATCAATGTGAGTATCAGGATGACTGGCTCATCTTGGAAGTTATACTTCTGCTGAAAGTGGCTATCCGAAGATTTATCCTTCTGCTTTGACGAAGATTTAGGGGAAGAAGTAGTTTCACCTGAAAAAACATCTTTCTCTTTTACATAAGTCAGAGGGTTGAGGTTGTCTTGGTCATCACCTCCTTGAAAATCACATGGCTCTTCAGCATCTAGCCTTTTGAGCATGCTTTTGACCTGTTCTCCTTGGCGAACAAGCTCTTTCCAAGTTTGGGTCTTCACCGCTCCAAATATGGATTGAGAGGATATTGCAACACATCTCGATCAACGTACTTTCAGAGACTTGATCACGGCAATACAGTGACCGATTTCTAAATCTCTTAACATTGCAGACTCTGTCTTCTTCTACTTTTCAGTTAGCAGGATGGCCATAGATACTTTTGTGTCATCATCGAAGAATCTGGCCAGAAAGAGCCTTTCCATGTCCTTCCAGTAAGTGATGGATTCAGGCTCCAGTCTACGAAACCAATAAAAAGCGACCCCCTTGAGGATACTAATAAAAAGTTGAGTCATAATGGGATCATTGCCCACCATGTGTCCAGTCTGCGCCTGGAAATAATAGATGTGCTGGGTCGGAGAACCCTTGCCATCAAGCTGCAGGAGGCTGAGTGGCTTAAACTTTAGAGGATAGGGAACAACGTCCCATTTGGCAGAGTATGGCCTAACGACCCCCAGTTCTCTGAAGTTTCTCTGAAGCTTCAAAGCCTCAAGCTGCTTCTGGAAATCGTCCAACTTATGATCTTGGTCATTCTTATACGGGTTAGACTCAGCTTTGGATGATTCAGAGTGAATATTAAAATTCTTTTCCTCCTCATCTACTTCATGATTGACATCTTGGTTTCGACGGTAAGATTCCCGAGCACTGGGTGAAGGTCGTCGGTGCCTTGATCCTGAGGCTTCGGTGGTGGCTTTCGAGGAGTTTCTTAATCATTGCTTCCATGCGCCTGATAGACTCTTGTTGATGGAGGATAGTCGCTTGTTGTTCATCTAGCATTTTCGCCATATCTTCATCATTACCAGCCATGTGAACACTTTCTCGCTCACTTTGATTAGTGCTGGAAGGTTGAGAAGTTGTAATGGCAGAGTTTTTAGGCTCTTCATCGACATCATAGGATATACCCTCTAGTTTTCGGTAATCTTGCGGGATCCTTGCTCCAGTATGGGTATGGGTGTGTTAGTAAACATTCTGTCTTTCAATGAGTGCTTCTCGTAATCCTGGGGGAAACTCAAGATTGGAGGACTCAGAAGAATCGGCTTGGGTTTTACTCTCGCCTTTACCAACCATATTGATGGTCACTTTGACATGGCGATTTTTGGACACTTGCTTTTTAGGACGAAAGCATCTTCTTCTAGATGAAGAAATCGTCGAAGGCTCTGACAGTCATTCAAAGACTGTAGACTTGTGCGCTGATACCCCCCACATGGGCATTGGAAGAGCATTGCGGAGATAAGTTTCTCACAACTACAATTGGATTTCATCTGGTTCATACTGCACTTACGAACTAGATAATCACGGAGATCAGTAACATGACCACCCCCTGTTAACTCAGGTAGCTTTCTTATGCATGTGCAAGAATCTCTATGTGTTATAGATTGGTGAGCCTGGTTGATTGGAAGAACCTCATGCTGAAGATGGGGTTCGTCATCTAGGCGCACTCGAACGTTTGGGTAAGGCTAATGTGTGATACGAGGTTTGTCGGTTGGGCTAGCCTCGTCATTCATGTGAGCTTTGATATTCATACGAACCTGGTTCGGGGAACAAAACTCGTATTTCATGCGAGGTTCGTCAATTGGAAGAACTTCGTCATTTATATGTTTATGACGAGGTTTGTTAATAGGACGAGCTTGGCCCATTCACCTCCTCGATTAGTTCTTAACTCGATGTTCGTTTTTTGGATGAAGCTCAGTATGAACCGCTTGTTGAATTTGTTGAACCTCTTTTTGAGGATGAGATTCGTGTTCTAAGCCTACTCAGGTATGAGGATGACGTCCGTCATTTAGATGTTCCTCAATCACTTGACCCTCGTTAGACTTGTTGACTTTGGGCTGATCAGCTCTCGGTCGATAGTGAAAACTGTCTAGAGAGACCAAAGCTCGAGCCCTACGGTGAGATTGGTTCTGGTTCTGACGTTGTTGAGCGCATCTCAATAGTGGATCAACTAAAGCTTTTACCTCAGCCAAAGCTATGTGAGGTTCATTACTAAGAGCCATAGTTTGGCAAATAGAAGTCGAAATTCGGCTAGGTTGCTTAACAACCCATTTCTTAGCCTGACGACTAGTTATTGGAGCCTCTTCCTCGAGGTTAACTCGAGTTGAATTATTAGAAGCCACTTGGGTTGAAGTCTCATACGAGACTCGACGACATTTACGTACCTTCATGGGGCTAGACTTACTAGAGGAGAGGAACTCCTCATATTTGGACTGGTCAAATTTGATGACCAAAGTCTCGATGTCCGTTCCCACAGCGATCTTGTCTGATTGCGCCACCACCATCTCGTTGGAAAGAATGATCTTCCACTGTGATAGCCATCGTCTGTAGGGTCGAAAAATTTACTGGGATCGATTTTCTTATTTTAAGAAATGGATTCGATCGATTGGTACGAAACCCTTATAATCACTCACGCTCTCTCTCGATTACAGATGAAGAGAATATTAATTTAGCTCCTCCTTGTTTAACGTGGGTTCTTGGTGGTGAAAGGATGCTTCCCTTAATGCTTGAGTCGAGATTGCCTCCCGTTGACTATCAGAACAAGATTGCTAGAGCTTCCGACATTGTTCAGACTGCTAGAATCGAGGTTCGAATTCCAGATCTAAATGTCGGTGCTCTGATTTCTGATGATTATCAAAAGCTTTAGAAGTATGATCCAATCCCTCTTCTTCATAGCTGCTTGCGGCTATTTATAGAGCTTTTGCACATAATTGACGTGCTACAATCGTAGGATCGTGGGCGTAACCGACTCCTGAGATTTAGCACATGTTGATTAATGGAGCATAACGTACTCCTTAGATTTAGCCCACATGGGCTGACTTGGTCCTTGTAGCCGTTACAGCCTAACTTCATGTAGATGATTAGCCTTGTTGCGTGGCGAGTTTCGTTAGACAAACTTCGAGCCTCGTCTTGACTGACGAGCTTCGTCTTTATTGACGAGCTTCAAATCTTGTTTCCAAAGACAAGCTTTGTTATTTAAGACGAGGTCCGCTATTGTAATGACCCTCATCATGCTTATTATGAGCTTCGACGCTCCAACGCCATATGATTAGCCGATGATCTATGAAGATCCTTGAGAGTGGAGGAGAGATAGGCTTTTTGACTAGCCTCTCAATCCCCTCCCCCTTTCTTTCATGTTGATCATGCCTATTTATAGGCTTAGGACCATTATGGAGTAAGTTATGGGCTTTAACTCCTCTTAAAATGAATGAGTTAGTGGTCATTAACTCTCCTTAAATGGTGAGTTAGTGGTTATTAACTCTTCTTAAATGAGTGAGTTATTAGTCATTAACCCTTCTTAAATGTAGTCTCTGAAAATAGTGACAGACGAGGTTCGTCAATAACGGCAACGACGAACTTCATCTTCAATGACGAACTTCATTTATGGTGAACTTCGTCTTCAACTACGAACTTTGTTTTTGGGCGAACTTTCTTTTCAATGACGAAGTTCGTCTTTTGAGGGGTGAGGTGTCATTTGATGAGATTCATCTGTGGATGAACTTCGTCTCCTAAAAGGGCTTCATTTCCTAGAGGAGTTTTGTCCCCAATGATAAACTTTAATGTCGAGCCTCGCTGCATGGCGAACCTCGTCTTCTGATGTCATGCTTCATTGCATGGCGAACCTCGTCTTTTGATGTTGAGCCTCACTGTATGAGAACCTCGTCTTCTAATGTCGAGCTTCGCTGTATGGCGAACCTCGTCTTTTGATGTTGAGCCTCGCTGCATGGCAAAACTCGTAAGTGAAGCTGTCAGGCAAGCTTCAATCAGTTCAGGTGAGCTAAGTTGTCAAGCAAATGTAGCATTTCAGGCGAACTTCAATGTTTAAGCAACGTCTAGTCTTGGAGGCAGACTTCAGAACATGCTGTGAAGAACGGGTCATAACTTTCAAACTGTAAGTCGGATTTGGACGAATTATATATGAAAATTAACTATCTCGACGAGACGGAGCTAACCAAATCCACCCCAAAGGTTTCGGTTTGCTCCTGTTCATTTCTTAAAATTCCTTATGATTTGAGAGATGTTAGCGTTTTTATTAGTTTTGAACTTCTTTGTTAGGAATTAAGGCAATTTTTATTGTCTACACAAGCAGATAAAATAAAGGTAATAATGTAATAAACATGATAATAGAAAGAGATATTCAAATAAACATAATCATGTTCCGACCGAATGAAAGAGAGTACAACTGATAGATAGAAATAAATATTAAATATCTCAATACAGAGTCAAATGAAAACAATGCTAAGTCACTCAGCCTTCCAAAATGAAATACATCTGTAATGTCTGAAATTAGACATTAACTACTGTGGAACACTTATAACTTCTAATAATATATGTAGTGAACTAAATAGCTTCTCCATCAACCTGTGACTCTCCAGACGCCTAACTCACTGCCTGAAAAGATGGGAAACAACGAGCGTCAAAGAGCTAACGAGATCATCTCCACCATCCCCATGGGAAGAGGGTTAGGAATATTACAGGTTAATATGTATAGATATATAAATGATCTATCCTGAACTAAGAGAAAATTAATATTTAGAAATCCACAACACGAGAATGGGTACATCGAGCGAAATAATCCAAACAAGAAAACCCTCATGTATATATCTCGTATCTCAAATTGTAAATCACTAAATACCAACTTCAAAATCCTATGAATAAAAGATTAAATAAAAGCAATACATTTCCTAACCTCATCCAATACAAGTCATGTACAAATATCTCACACTACCCTTGGGTAGGTGGTGTAGTCACAAGAATAAACATCTGGTAAAATCTTGATTAAAACTTAAACCTAAATTTGAGAAACCGTTTCATGCCTTTCTAAAATAAAAGATCAAAAGTTGATATGATGTACTTTAAAAGAGTGATCTTTATACATAAACTAGGTTTTGAAGATCCGATAAAACCAAATAAAACCAAATAAAATTAATTAAAAATAGGGGATGGGTTTGGAGGAGATGAAACTAACCTCAAACATGCTAAACTCCCTAAATATGCAAGAAACACAATTCTCCATCGCTAAAAAGCCCATGATCTCGCCCTCCTCTTGATTTTATATAAAACCCTGTAAAATTTGAATATTATATGAAAAATAATAATAAATATATTATAGAGTGGTAAATAACATATTTTGGTATTTGAGTATGTTAGGGATTGATTTAAGATCAATCCAATGTATATATATGAATATAGGAGTGAAATCATGCATGCCGTGCATGAGCTTGAATCTGGAAAAACGATTAGTTAAGAGTATTTATGTTTTATACATAGATACAATTTGAATCTGAGAAAGTTACAGCCATAACAACGAAGACATGCACACTTAGAATTTTCCTTATAAGCCGACTTATAAGTCGACTTACACCAAGTCGACTTATAAGTTGACTTACAAACTGTTTCCAATTTTCTTTCTAGTTTCTGGGTCGTATCCGTGTTGTTTCGATCCCAGGCTTATATATACTTATTTAAACCCTTTTTTCTACATTTTTATGAGAATACAGCAACCACCCCTCCTCTAAAATCCTAGTTAACATTTTTTGAGTTTTTGAAAGAGTTTGGTGAAGGATTAACCGAGAGGATGGCGAGATTCGTGCTTGTACCAAAGGAAGAGGTCTTGCATGCAAGTTGGGAGGATCAACAGCAATGTGAGGCAAGAATATATTCATCCAAACACATCCTCATAGTTAAATAACTAGTTTAGATGTTTAATATGATGTTGAATATGTGTTTTCATGCTTTAATCTTAACATGTGGTCTTAAATGTCAGATTTTTTATATTAAATCTTAAACTAATGCTAGATCAGTAATCTTTTCTTATTGTTTATGATAGAATAATGATCAAGATCTTTAGAGTTTCTCTTATTTTCATTTTAAATCTTTTAAACATGCTTAACTTATGTAATAACCATAGTTTGAAATTTAATTACCTTTTCATGCTAATTAATCATACTTAAACCCTAGGTTTGTGATACCTAAATAACTTAGACATGTTTAAATGAATTTTATGTCTCTGTTCATATTTATAAATGGTCATGCTATGGTAATCATTTGATATTTCAAGTCTTTATTGAAAATCTTGTATAATCATGTTACTATCCTTACTTAGTTTTAATCCAAATGCTAAATCATGTAATTTGATCTTTGTTAATTAGTTGTACGTATTTATAACCTTGTTCCTATGTTCCATGTTGAATAGAATGAGTTTTGTTTGAGAAATATCACAGAAACATCAACCTGAATGTTGACTAAGTTGACATATGAGTCGACTTGCCACAAGTCGACTTATGATAGATATAAGTCGACTTACGGGCATTTTTCCAGATTTCATAAGTTTTTTTTTTTGCACTATTTTGAGACGCGTTCGTGAGTTTTGAACTGAACTTTTGTACACATACATTCATGCATACACCAGTACATTGTCGTTCTACACACATGAGTAACCCAAAGGGGGATTTTTACAAGAGTTGGGTTGTTTATAATAGAGTAGTGATTGTTTATACACTTGTTGGATATCATTAATGAGTACAGCTCAGTACTATATGGGATAGTATGTTGATATACCAGATATACAAAGTTTAAACATAAGATGGACATCATTGATGAGCCCAGTTCAGTGCTACATGAGGTAGTGCGTCGATATTCCATATGTACAGGCCATTGAGTCAGGTTTTGATGCTTTGCATAGTAGTCCATCCGCACGAGTGTACGATGAGGCTGGTAAGCCGTCTATTTATGGTGATTGTGAGCCATCTATTAGGATACTTATGTGGTAGGCCGTCAAGCATTCAGGTTACGTGCTGAGTTCACGATAAGACTACTGAGCCATGTACACAATTCAGGATATCTATATAGTAGTCCGTGACTTTGAGACTATTAATTTATAGCCTATGTTTTAGGCGGATGTTAGTTATGAGTTCAACTCATCTTTGAGATTTATGACCGAGATACTTTTCTCTTGAAAGTATACATGATTATATGTTGGTATTTATTTTATCTCCCCAGTGATTGTGGAAGATATTATAAGTACAATATAATGATGTCTTTATATTTCCTTACTGTTTTCTTACTTGTTAGTTGGGATCAATGATTAACGATTCATAATTTGAGATATATGGTATATACATGACAGTTTCCTTGTTTGGATTATTTCACTCGACGTACTAGTCTCGTGTTGTGAATTTCTAATTGTTGATATCATTAGTTTGTCTTTTCCTAGTTTGGTGTTAATATCTAGGTATCTATAATTTGAGACATATGATATATACATGAGGGTTTCCTTATTTGGATTATTTTGCTCGACGTACTATGTCTTATGTTGTAGGTTTCTAAATATTAATTCTATTAGATATGGGGAAAAAGATATAGATAGTCTATGCTTAATAGATAGAGCCTACACTTCATCTAGCAGCCATTCCCCTGGGGGCTGATGGAGGTAATCTTTTATAGTGCTCTGACGCTCTTGTTGTTGTTCATTTTGTTCTAAACTTCTTTTCAGGTAGTGCCGAGGCTCAGAGAGTCACAGGATGACGGAGTTCTTGCATAGTTACCGTTATATGAGTTATTAGTAGAGACTCCTCAATAATTATTATGTTCTTATTCAGACAGTAGAGTTTTATTTTTATATTGTAAAGGAAGTGTGCCTTAGTATGATATTTAGTTGATTCATGTTGAGACAGTTTCAGTATTTCTATTGTATATAGATATTCCGTTAAGACATGATTTCTACATAAGATATATATCTTCCTACATCATGTCTATACATTTATTTTCTTATTTTACATGTTTTGTACCTGTACTTTTATTGGATTCTACTAGAGGATATAAATGTGATTGGTGAAATGTATTTATGCATAGTGTGGGTCCATGACAGGTTTGACATCTCTGAGTTCATCTTGGACTGTAGCAATGTGTGAAAATAGGGGCGTCACAGTTGGTATCAGAGCTCTAGTTCCAACATCCTTAGGATCTTTCCTATGTCGAGTCATGGAGCTAGGATATAGTTTCCTAGGATTCATGTATAGAGTCTGCTAGGATTCCTAGAATGAGTGAGGACGTTATATATGTATATTCTAAAATTTATGAAATTATTTTTATGACTACCTTACTTTGATTAAAAAGTAATTGTGTGAATGATATATGATACAATTTTCCTACTATTATATGTTATGTTATGTATGTTTGTGAAGCTCTCCTCTTGGTATTATAAATATCAGGACAAGGATGTGGTCAAGGTAAAACTCGTACCCTAAGAGCTGGGTAAGTAAAGCCCGAGCTGTAGCAGGCTTCACAGTATTTGATTGACTTGGTAACGCTGATTGTAGAGGTAGAGACTAGAAACTCTCGAGGAGCGGGTAACGAGCCTGATTATACTTTTTGAAGTTCCACCACCAGTCATACCACTCATATCTATTGAAGAGGTCATACCAACAATTACACCATCACCATAACAATCTGTTAATAGAGATACAGAGCAGGAAGATTGACTCTGTAAGAATGAGAAATACATCAGAAGATGAGAGCACCAGAGTTTCAGGGCACATTGGATTTATTTGTAGCCTATAAGTGGAAGGAATATGTGGGAATTATTTTTAGATATGCTTAACGTCGACTCAGTACATAAGTGGAGATTAGTTATATTCAGCTTAAAGGATAACGCCTTATGATAGCACCGATTTCAGTTACGTCGGAGCAGCGAATTTTAATTTCATGGAAGGATTTCATCTACTATTTAGATAACTAGCTAGAACTAACCCAATTAGGATAGGGAGACGTACTTAGAGTTAATTTTGGAAGCAGGATTGTCCGGAGACTAGGATAAGGACAATAAACCTTTTGCAAGACTGAGAGGACCCAGCAACAAGGTAAGGATTTTCATCACCACTAGAAGAACAATGGTCAGGATCAGCAATCACAGGCCTACAGTTATGACTAGTAGTAGAGGATTGAGGCACCACCTACCACCTCGATGACCAAGGGGCTAGTACGCTAGATGCACGCTATCCAAGAGATTCCTAAGGGGTAGATAGTCCCATAGATTCTACCGCCAGTAGCAAAGCAGTCACCAGCCACCGACATACTTTATGTAGGCATACCGAGTGATCGTAGTGTGAGCGAAGCTTTCTTAGTGAATATTTCTTTCTAGCTCGGATCTTTTTTGATTTGGGAGCTTCATATTCTTTTACCTCTCATACCTTCATGGATAGGTTTCAGCTAATTGCACACCCCTTAGACTTTCCGTTATCTGTCTCTACTCCTTTAGGGGAGGTATACATATTAAGAGTATCTGTAGGAGACGCGTCATCAGTCTAGATGAGTCAGAGTTTATTTTTGATCTGATTATTTTTTAGATGTTGGAGTTCAATGTCATTCTCGGTATGGATTGGCTATCATCCTACCATGTTAGTATCGACTATTTTTTTAAAATAATCAGTTTACGAGCATCCGATGGGTCTGAGTTGATAGTAGTGACCTCACGGGGCAACTAGTTTGCGGAGTCACTTCTGGCATACGTCAAGGAGGTGATGATATGGCATCGGGGTGCCGAGTTGAGTGAGACGCGAGTGGTCTCAGAGTATCAGGATGTCTTTCAGGACATACCAGGTTTACCTCCAGTGAGAGAGGTTGAATTTCTGCATCGTGTTGTAGCCGGGCACAACACTGATATCCCGAGCACCATATCGTATGGTACCTACTGAGATGAGGGAGCTACAGACCCAGTTAGATGAGTTGTTATCTCAGGTCTTTATTTGCCGGAGTCATTCTCTATGGGGAGCGATGGTTCTCTTCGTGAAGAAGGACGGTAGTATGCTCCTTTGTATAGATTATCATGAGTTGAACAAGGTCACTATTCGGAACTGGTACCCACTGTAGGGAATATAACATTTCTCTAAGATTGATCTTCATTCTGGCTATCATCAGTTGTGGGTTCGGGTGATGGATATTCCCAAGATCGCCTTTCAGACTCAATATGGGTCCTTTGAGTTCCTTGTAATGCTATTTGGGCTGACCTATGCACTCGATGTATTCACAGATTTGATGAACATGGTTTTCCGTTCTTATTTGGATAAATTCGTGATCGTGTTCATCGATGTTATTCTTGTCTATCCGAGTTTGGAGGTAGAGCACGAGCAGCATCTTTGATTAGCATTGCAGACTTTGCGGGAGCAGCAGTTATATGCCAAGTTCAACAAATGCCAGTTTTAGCTTTTTGAAGTTAGGTTTTTAGGCCATGTCATCAATGAGGAGGGTATTGAAGTAGACCTAGCAAAGTTGGGGGCAGTACTTAATTGGGAGCCACCGAAGATAGCTTTGAAGATCCGCAGTTTCTTAGGTTTAGTAGGCTATTACAAGAAGTTTATTCAGAATTTCTCAAAGATTGTGATGCCACTTACACGGCGGCACGATGTGCAAGGAGGGCTTTGAGACTCTAAAGGCTAAGTTGACTATAGCGTCAGTATTTATTATTTTAAATAGTGATAGAACCTTTGTAATCTATACAGTTATATCATTATCGGGTCTAGGAGGTGCTTTGATGTAGACCTAGAGAATAGTGGAATACATATCACGGTAGTTGATAAAATGAGCATTATTATCCCATGCATGACTTGAAGCTTACAGCAATGGTCTTTACACTAAAGACATGGAGACATTATCTGTATTGAGTGTAGTTCGAGCTTTTCACGGATCATCAAAGTTTGATGTACATTTTCTCTCAGAAATAGCTAAATTAGAAACAGTGATGATGGGTTGAGTTTATTAAAGACTACGAATTTGTTATTCAGTATCATCCGGGGAAGGACAATCTTGTAGCAGACGTCTTGAGTAGGAAGCATCATCATCGGGTTGCAGCGTTGAGGTGCTCGTTATATCTAGATCTTCACAACCTTAGCTAATTTTATTTTAGACAAGAGATCAACAGAGGCATCGCATTTTTTGGAGCTTTGTCTGAGTAGCCATCTTAGGGGTAATAAAGTAGTCAAAGCTCAGCTAGAGGACTCTTGGATTCAAACTCGAAAATTAGAGATCTCCAAAGAGCCAAAGGCTGATTGGACCGTTGGAGCAGATGGAGGACTTCTAATGAAGGGCCGGTTAGTGATGCCGAGTGATCCGTAGTTGAAGGACTTATTTGACGAGGCGTATCATACTAGTACACAGTGCATCAAGGCATAACTAAAATGTACAGGGACCTAAAGAGACCCTTTTGGTAGAGTGGCATGCGTAGGGTGATTGCATAATATGTGGCTAGATGTTTTACTTACCAGTAAGTGAAGGCAGAACATTAGCGACTGGAAGGAACCCTACAGCCTTTACCCATTCCGGAGTAGAAATGGGCAGATATTTCTATGGATTTCATTGTAGGATTTTTCGAGGTCGAAGAAGGGAAACGATTCAGTTTGGGTAATAGTTGATCGGTTGATAAAGTCAGCATATTTCATTCTGTTGAAGATGACGTACACGACACAGACGTATGCAAGGTTATTCATCCAGGAGATAGTGAGATTACATGGAGTTCTAGAGACAATTATATCAGATCGAGGATCGGTTTTCACTTTGCACTTTTGGAGGAGCTTTCAAAACACTTTCAGTAGCCAGTTGTCAAATTCTTGTGGTTTCTACCCGCAGACAGATAGACAAACGGAGAGAGTCAACTAAGTGTTGGGGGATATGTTGCAAGCTTGTGTTATAGATTTCTAGGGTAGCTGGGAGGACCACATCCCATTGATTGAATTCACTTATAACAACAGTTACAAAGTGACAATTGGTTTGGCACCATATGAGTCGTTATACGGGAGGCCTTACAGATCACCTATGCATTGGCAGAACCAGAGAACAACCTATTGTTTAGACCGATATTAGTGAGACAGACTACAAAAAAGTAGTAATAATTCGGGAGCATATTTTACAGTTCAGAGTCGCCAGAAGAGTTATACAAATTAGAGATGATGACCATTAGGGTTCCAGCTTAGGGGCTATGTATTGTTAATAATATCGCCAATGAAGGGAATTCAGTGTTTTGGTCGACGGGGAAAAGCTTGGCCTGAGGTATATCAGTTCGTTCAGGATAGTAGAGTGTATTTGAACCGTTTCATATTGGCTAGATCTTTCAGCATCAATGTCGAGTATACACGATGTCTTCCATGTTTTGATGCTTAAGAAGCATCTACGTGACGAGGAGCAACAGCGAGTGTTAGACACACTAGAGGTTGAGATTCTTGATGATATGACTATTATTGAAATTCATGTGTGTATTCTTACCAAGGAGGACAAGAGACTTAGAAAAAAGTGATTTCTTTAGTTAAATTTTAATAGAATCGGAAGGAGCTGAGGAAGTTTCTTGAGGCACGAAGAGGATATGCATCACGATGACTTGCACCTATTTGAGCAAGTAAATTGTTTGGTCATGATTCGCCTATGTTTATGATTATCTATATGCTTATACCTATACTTAACGCTAGAATGGTGGTATTAGCACTTAGCTCCTAATTATTCGGAACATGTGGTATATATATGAGGGTCCTTTGTTTGAATTTTTCGTCCGACGTACTAGTTCCACTTAGTTAGGAGTTAAGTGCGAGTATTTACATTCTAGATTGTTAAGCATAGATATCGAGG